>JAIWNE010000148.1:0-69046 GCA_025331445.1 Blakeslea trispora | reverse complement strand
ATCGGTTCTCATTGTGTTTCTGCCTATTTTTCGTTGAAACCGCATATGAAAAAAACAAATATTTCGCAAGGTTACTTCACAATTATTTGAGTCACTATATACACCCTCTACGCCGTGGTGTCTGGTTCATGTATAAAGGTCGGATTCTCCATGGTTTCGGTTGTTTGTGAAATTGAATTTGATACCCTTCTTTCGCGATCGAAAGTGGCCAAGTGAGTGTTGTAAGTTGTTTCCATTGTGTGTAAAAGTGTTGTATTCGGCCCCCGGAAGAATCCCATCTTCTGGTACCGAGTAGTTGGAGGTGTCGGTTTTCGGACCCAACGATTTGTTTATTGTTGGGATTGGAGGTTGTTGTGGTTGTTGTGGTTGTTGTGGCTGTCGTACTGAGATCCTGACATCGATCCCCCTCTGGATTGGCCTCGTCCAAAAAAAGAGCCACCTCTGTATCCATTGGATCCTCTGGATCTACCTCTATTGTGGTAACCACCTCGTTGTGTTTGTCCTCCATAACCTCGTCCCCGGTTATTACCAGCTTGTTGGAGGATTCGTTGTTGGAATCTGGCTTCTTCCAGTTGTTGCAGGAATTCTGGATCGAAAGCGTTCGTTGTTCGACTGTCGTCGTCGTCGATTGGCTCCAAATGCTTGAGGCTAGTTGGTAATTTAAGGGCTTTAATTGCCAAGTCTTTGGCTTCCCGTTCTTGTTTCTTGGCTTGGACGAATCCATAAACTGCCAGTTGTCTACTCTGCTCTCTGCATCTGAGTATAACTGATTGCATTTCTGCTTCTCCCACATTTCCACTTGTGAGGAAGTTGAGTTGTTCAAAAATCTCTGTTGTTGTTTTAGCCTGGAATCGAGTGGTTTCTGTGATTTTATAAATTTGGTTGACCATATAGGCTGTTTCCACTGTGTGTTTTTTGAGTTCAGGGTAAACACTCTTGTTGATTTTCTCAGGTGTTGTCCAGGTATCAAGGAGATATCTGTGGCTTTCTCTCCTGAACTTCTTAAAGTTTGCTTCGTGTTGGCTGGGAGATAAATCCTCCAATTCGGTAACGATTTCCAGGGGTAATGGGGTCTCGTTTGATTTGAGTTCATCTTTAAGATTAAGTCTTCTCTCGAATTCTTTAAACAAGGCTTCAACTTCTGATTGTGTAAATGTTCTTTCATTAGTTTCTGCCATAGTCTTGTCCACGAATGCGCGGCTTTTGAAGGTATGAAGAGGAAAAGGGACATTTATAGATGAAACGAATTTATTTAGTTCAAAATTTACATAAAAGGAAAATAAAAGCGTGGCTCTTGGAGCATTTACCACATTTGGAGACGAGTCGGAGTCAAGAAGGATTGTTAAAGGTACGCCAAACAATTATACTGGTTTTTAACTTAGAATTCGGAAATTGGCCCAAAAAATTCGTTTTTTGGCCAAATTGATTTCGGAGACTGCGCACAATGATTTCGTTTTTTGGCCAAATAGATTTCGGAAATGTGCACCATAGATTTCGTTTTTAGGTACCGTTAATTTCGTTAAGGTATATTATAGGTCTTTGATCAGAATAAAAATGCAAATAAAAAGTGACATACGTTTTATGACCTTTGAAGTGTCTACACAAATTGAAATTATGATGTTGCTGCGTAAGGTGTTGCTGAAACACACTTAGTCAAACAAGCTTTTATTGGTTCCTGAATAGAGGTACTACGGATTCCTTCGATTTATATAAAGGGACACATTTAGGAGTCCTGATTTTGATCCATTAAATACATTCTTTAAAAAGATGAGCCAAGAAACTTATTACTCTGTTAACACTACTGCACCCGTTGCTTTGACTTCTGAAAACCGTGAGTAGTACCTTGATGATTTCCATTTGTCTGAATTTGCTCCTCATAATTTCTTATAGCATCTCAAGTACCAGTAGCTCAACGTGCTACCAAGAGAGGTCCATACAAAAAAATGACAGAAGAAATCTGGAAGTTGTTCATTTCTCATTATGTTGCAAGTGGAAAGAACGTCTCTGAAGCAGCTAAGGCCATTGGCTTCTCAACTTCTACCATGAGCGACTATGTCAAGCGTTGCGAAGAAACTGATGATTGGGGGATGCCAAATTTAAAGTTTCGAGGAAGAACTGCACCTCCTACCATTAAAGAAAGACACAGCATCTTCATCGAAAGCCTTTTGGAAGAACGAGCAGAGATCACTCTTAGGGACATAAGTCTTCAACTTCAGGATGCATTTCCAGAGGATTTTGCCAGGCCACTTAGCACCTCAGCAATTTCCAGATTTGTGATTAATAAGCTCGACTTCACTTTGAAAAAGGCTCAAATATACCCTGTTAGAAGAGACTCCCAGGAGATCCGAGACAAGCGACGTGAATACTGTACAAAGATCAACGAAGAGCAACAAGTATGGTATTTGCAGAATTGCATTTTTGTCGATGAAACTGGGTTCAACTTGCATATCAACCGTACCCAAGCCAGAACAAAGCGTGGTACTCCTGCAAGAATAAAGGTGGACACTTCTTCGAAAGGACGAAACCTCACTGTCTTTGCCGCAATGAGTCACGCTGGTTTAGAGATCTCAGCTTGCCATTGTAATCGAGGTACAACCAGGTCAGAGCAGTTTGAGGATTTCATCAACGTCTTGATCAGGCACATGAATCAACGAGGCTTAAATGGATATTATGTGATCTTTGACAATGCTCCTATTCATAGCACAAGCGCTATGAATAAGCTAACTGATGCAGGATACCATCCTCTAAAGCTTCCACCATGGTCTCCTTTCTTGAACCCCATTGAAGAACTCTTTTCAAAGCTGAAGCACAATGTCAAGAAGCACCAATTGCGGCATCATGATGAGCTGCTTCAGAGAATTAGAGAATCCGCTTCTCTGATTACATCTGATGACTGTAAAGGATGGATTAGACATTCCCTTACTTTTTTTGCTAGATGTATCCGTGAAGAAGAAAAGCTGTAAATAAATTTGATTATAAAAAGAAGTTGCTTTTGTTGCATTTGACTACTGTCTTGATTTTATTTATTGTAAGACCTATAATATACCTTAACGAAATTAACGGTACCTAAAAACGAAATCTATGGTGCACATTTCCGAAATCTATTTGGCCAAAAAACGAAATCATTGTGCGCAGTCTCCGAAATCAATTTGGCCAAAAAACGAATTTTTTGGGCCAATTTCCGAATTCTAAGTTAAAAACCAGTATATAGATACGAGCATATTACAAACCGAACCTACGTTCGGTAACAAAATTAGCACCTTCGCTACGCTACGGTTAATTTTGTTGACCCCCACTTTGGGTCGGCACGCTGCGCTTTGTAACATGCTCGTGCTGCCGCAGGCTTGCTAATCCGATGAAAGAAGTAGAAAGCTAAATATGCCATACGTATTTGAACTGATAGCAATGATGAACGATGCATTAGTATCACTTTGTAGATTAATAATTGAGCGATTTATTTAGTCTATTAAGAGTTCAGGATATACAATGTTTCTTGTTGTCTCTTCTTCATTATCTTCACTAAATAACACTGTGATGTTCTTCCAACTTGTTGCTCGCGAAAAGGCTACATAAAGCTGACCGTGGGCAAACGCTTCATACCTTAGGTCAATTCCAACGTTTTGAAGTGACTGTCCTTGAGCCTTGTTTATGGTCATGGCAAAACACAAACGAATTGGAAACTGCTTTCTTGTTAAAATAAAGGGTAGCTCGCCTTCCAGTGTTGATAATTTGATTCTGGGTATCAGGTGATACTCAGGAGAAAAATTGCCAGACGGTTGCAGTATTGAAGTGACTAATACATGCTGTTTTATTTCGCGTACAATTAACCGCGTCCCATTGCATAGTCCCTTTTTTTAGTTAAGATTTCGGAGTAGCATCACGACGGCACCTACTTTCAGCTTCAACTTGGATGGAGGAAAATTTCCTGGGTTTAAAGATCTCATGTATTCTTGGGATACTTGAAAGACCTCTCCACAGTCATCTGTGTTGCTCACATCCGCTGTATCCGCCGAGTTGAACACATAAGAAGAGCTGGGTAGTCGATCTAACACAATTTGATTGACTTGATCTACAGTATAGTTGTGTGTTGTAAGGATTGCAGCTTTTGCAAATACTGTAGGATCTTGAATGGCCTGAGAGAGGAGTTGAGAAGGATAAATCCTTGAAACCATGTTCATCAAATCATGTGTTCGATAAATGTATCTGGGGATTTGAATCATCATGTTTTGAAAGTATGGATTTGTCGACAATTGGGACAACCATTCCGAAAACAGTTGAGATTCTTGATCACTCCAGTTTTGGATTCGCATGTTTTCTGTGAGTTTCAATACGTGACATTTTGACCATATATATGAGTTTGAGATCGAAGCATCTACGGTTAAAGAGCGCGAGCCATTTTTTACTACAGGGGGTATCTGAGCAAAATCACCGCCCAAGACCACCAGAATGCCACCAAACAGTCTATCAGGACAATCCCGAATATCACGTAAAGCTCTGTCTACTACTTCAAAACACAATTTATTCTGCATGGGAACCTCATCCCAAATTATTACATCAACCTTCCTTAAAAAATTTGCGATTTCGCTATTCTTGTTGAGAAAAGATGATGAATGAGGATTAAGGGAAAGAGGTATCTTAAACAGATAGTGAGAAGTCATGCCATTTGGTAACAGAAGCGAAGCAATACCGGAGGAGGCAACACAGGCTGTTATTTTATCTTTAGAACGTACATAATAGTGAAGGGTATTGTAAAGGAATGTCTTGCCAGTTCCAGCTGGACCTTGGATAAAGACACATTCTTTGTCACCCAAGCTAAGCTCAGTACTTTCTATAAAGCCAATGATGCAGTCTATGGCATTTTTCTGTCCTTGATTGAGTCTTTGATAGTTTAATTCAAAAGAATTCCTTGCTTCTTCTAAACTGAGTTGTTCAATAGCTTGCAAAAATGAATTCGAAGAACCATTTGGACTCTGAAGAGCAGCTTGCCAGTTGTAACAAAAAGAAGGCATATCAGCAAAGTCTTGCAATGACATGTTCAAAGCTTCAAGTTCTTGGTGAATCAAAATCAGACCATAGTCTAAGGCTGGCTCACCCAAATGAAATTTTGCAGTTTCGCTATACAGATAATTGATTTGATTGGGCAAAAGCTGATGGAGCTTATGATCCAAGTCATCACATATCTCGTAGCAGAATTTGTTCCAAATTGAGCTTGGCTGAGATAGTTGATCATATACTAAAGCAATGACAAAAAGAGATCGCAGGCTTGACCCAGTAGTAAAGAGAGCAGCTTCTCTGAAACAGTTAGACCACCCATCGTCAGCCTCGATAAGGTGGAGTTGCAAACAGGCCTCCTTAAAAGTTGAGCATAATTCACCATCCACCGTTCTTAGTTGACCAAAAGAGCACATTCCCTTTCTGGTTGCTAAGAGTAGTCTAAGATAATACGCTTCGCCACACACAGGACTAATGTAAAGCATTCGACCAATTGCAAATCCTTTTTGTCTTGGCTTCCAAGTCTTGTCTTTGTTATTGAAAACAAAATGTTCAGGGAACTCTTGATAGAGATAGCATCGACCATCTTCATTTTGCTGGTTATATTCGAACCATGCCATCAACATTGTCTTGCTATTATTCAGTTTTTCTCTGATCTCATTATCACTGGCTTGAGGATCAAAGTAAACAGTATGTTTGTCTGGTAAATGGACAGGCAAAAGAACAACCGTTGGATCTTCTTCATGAATAGGAAATTCAAAAAGGCGCCATACAGCTTCTAAAGGCCCTATGTATCGTGCCTGAAGATATTTTTCTACCTCGTTATTGCTGTCACTTATTTTTAATGTAGTACGGTCTTGGCCTTTATAAATATACTTGTTTATGTATTTGATTGCATCTATTGATGCGCAGCACTCAACATTGATGTGGGCTTTATATCTTTTGAGTAAATAGGGATTGTAGGGCACAACCCATTCATTTGTTGCTTCAAAAACCTCGTTCTTCCTTGTAGGGTGGCGGAAAGAATAGCGATGAGCGTCATTGCTTGTTTGTGTACGTTTGTAGGAAGGATATCCGTTGGGCAACATCTTTGTTACGTCGTTGAACTCCTTGGGATACTTCTTTGAACACACCAGCTCGCCATCCTTGTTCCTGGTCAGACATGGCGCTTTGGGGTTGATATCTTTCCCACATGGACCATGAATCATGCAAGAAGTCACTACATCATAGAGTTCTTTGTCCTCTTCTTTTGAAGGGATACATGCACTTATGATGTTATCAACTTGATTGCTTGTTTCAGGTTGATCTTTTTTATCTAAGAACACCAAAAGATGAAGATGGGGCAATCCTTTTTTCTGGTACTCGATGGTTCTCACTAAACCCTTGTATTTACCAAAGATGTTTTTGTATTTAATTTCATGTAAAAACTCTTTTATCTTTATATGGAATACTCGGGCCACCAAATCAGGTCAATCTCTTGCTGTTTGTCCAGGAAGTAATTCGTCAGTGATTTCCTTCCAACGTGGGTTAGCTGTGAAAGTAATAAAAAGAGAAGGTTTTCCAAAGTATCGAACGATTGCCACAGCATTCTGATACGACTTTGCCATAAAGCGTGGGCCACCTAAGTAACTGCTTGGGAGTATTACGCGACGACCAATTGAGTTCCTGTCGATATCTTCACGAATGAGTGCATCTTCAACACTTTTGTAGTAGTCGGCTCTTATCTCATCTTGGTGCTGCTTAATCCAGTCTAGTTTGTTTTGGTCGCAGATTGCCCAACAATCAACAACATACTGCTGAAAAAGTCTTTGCGACAGAAAGAGAGTAGGAAATTCGATTTCAGTTGGCCGTATGTGAAGGCGAAAGCGATAGTAGACTCTTTGATGCAGTCTTGTTTCCTTTCCTTCTGCAGTCTCAGTTCTCAGACTCCAATTCCATCCAAGGTCGCCCATGGAAAACAACAGAACATAATGGAGAGGCATGTACAATGAATGGTTCTGAGAGATTCTCGTGTAACCACCATCTTCTCGCAAAGAAATACGAATGTCTCTTTCAGGCCAACTATAATCATTGCTATTGGGAATAATTGCAGCAACTTCATCTGAAGTAGGCAAGTTCTCAGTTCTACGGTCTGAACCAGCAATTAATTGAAGCGTGCAATTGTCAGAGACACTAACTACATGCTGATTCGAATCAGCATTACTCAGAAGCTCATATGCAGACTTGTACATGGCAACATATGGGTTGCATTCATGAATGACAGCCGTCAGTCTCTCTAAAATAGATTGACTGAGGTTGCTGTTCTGGAACTTTCTCAATTGTGCAGCAAATAAAGGGTCATAAATATACAGTTGCGCATACTTTGAATCGCTGACTGATTCATTCACTAATGGACCCTGAACATGATATAGACCACCTTGAATCTGAAATGGCATGAAATAGGTTGAACCTCCAATTGTATCTTTAAGGTTCAATTGTTCACAACGAACCGAAGTAAATGCAAGAGCAGAGTTGTATTGTCGAACATTCTCGCGATACTCAGTTCCTTCAGCTCCGGTGTCTGTTAAGAGATGCTGTAAATACTCAGGCGGTCTCTTAATAAACTCAAGTTGGACCCTTCCATCTCTGCAGCATGAAGTCCAAAACTCTTCGCCTTTCTTGCACTCAGAGGGCAACTCGGCTAACCAATGCTTGGCTTTGCAGTGACGGCAGATTTTATCCATCTTTCCTAACTCCAATGGCTTCATGCGATGAAGTTGAGAAGTGTAAGCTGCTGGTAATTGCTTCTTACGTCCTCTTCTTCGAGAGTCATCGGCTTCGTTTTCTGATCTAATAGTGTCTCTGATGGCTCTTATTGAATTCCAATTACGTTCCTAAATATTGATCAGGCAATTTAGTCAACATGACGTTGAATGTACGTATATTATCTAAACTTACTCTGCATTCATCACACGTCTTGTATTTGGAATTTGAAAATGTCTTTTGTTGACCACACCTAGAGCAAAATCGAACTTCAGCAGGCATACCAATGATCTAAATTTGCAAACTCAAAAATTTGTCTAATAACGAAGTATAAAAAAAAAAGCAAAAAGAAGGATAGTTAAGCGAGGATGGCCATTTATTTCTTTTCCATGAGTTTCCACAATTATTGCTTATTCTAAAAGGCGAGGGTCACGTGACTGCAACTAATTTTTCTCAAATTTCAGTAATATATGTTTTGATATAATTATGAAAAATAAGAAAAAGAAAAGTATCTGAAATATTGGTAATTTGGAGACTGAATTTATGGTGGAAATTCAGTTGAATTCAGATTTGATACAATTTACAATGTAAATTATTGGCTTGAAATTGTAGAGGAAGTTGAAATATGTATAAAATTGGCGGTTCATAAATCAGATAGTTAAAGATGTACTCATACCAAGTCTCAGCTCATTCTGACCATTTTTCACCGGGTTATGAATTTGCTGCAAAATAACCCTCTATAACAACCCCTATAATTCATGTTTTCGGGCGTGAGTTACGGGCCGGAAAACCCAATTTTCTGTAGTGAGTCACGCGACCTGCGTTAAACATCCTAAGTAAATAACAAGAGGATAAAAGTGTCGGGTCTGGGAGTAGTCATGCCCATAGTAATGCGAACGATGAAGTTCCTCAGTTCATCTCAAGGTGGAATAAGTCAAAGAAGAAAGTCTTTAAGCCAAAGACAATAAAACGAGACATCAAGAAAAGAAAGACTCAAGCAGGCCCAGCGCCAACTAAATCTAGCAGATCAAACAAATTTGGATCTGAGTCTGAAAACGAATAATAAGAAATCATGCTCTCTACATTTTAATAAACATCATCTTTCATTCTCTTTAAAAAATATTTGATAAGAAGATTAACCAATTCTTCTCTTGTGACTTAAGTCTACTGAATACTGTCTTCTGGTAAAACAATCACCACGGCGTAGAGGGTGTATATAGTGACTCAAATAATTGTGAAATAACCTTGCGAAATATTTGTTTTTTTCATATGCGGTTTCAACGAAAAATAGGCAGAAACACAATGAGAACCGATGCAGAAACACAAGAATTGGGCCGTGGGTAAAGTATTATACGAGCTTACTTTGAATAGGAGTGCTTTATAGTCGAATCATATCTAGCTTAGGTCTCAAAGGGGAGTTATAGTGACAAATGGCCTTTAGAGTATTTAGTAATAATGATTTAACAAGTTTTAGAAGTATAAGCAATAAATGGGCTAATCGTATCGCTTTAATTATTGAATGAGCTTGGCATATGATTGGATTATTTAGGTATTATGGCAAATCAAGCTTGTTTATTTTTATTAATTTGAATCAAATAAATGCTATATATGGGTTCTTCTTTAGGCTCATTTGTAGCTCAGATGTTCTTTTTGGCAATAGAAATGTTGCATCAGGTGTATTCAGATTGATTGGCGTGCTTGGCTTTGATAAAGGTACCTTTTGGGATCATAAGAAGCAGTATAGGAAGCAGAAATGAATTAATTTCCATGATTAGAGCTTTCAATTCGCACCTTAATCGCTTTGCAGTAGCTGCGCTTGAAAAGATATACAGCCTTAACCGAGAGTAATTTTTTCGAAATTAATTTTTTTTCTTGACAGCCATCTTGAAGCAACATGCAAGGTCATGAGCAACACCAACTGAGAGATCACTAGTAACCAGTATACACAAGAGTCAGAAACAATAGAGGAAGACAGTGAATAGCATAGAAAGTCTAAAAAACAAAAAAAAAATAAAGATGAGACGCGATCCTTTACACATGTACTTTGTCAAGAGCATGTTGATTCCGTTAGTTGCGATTAGGTACCTCATGAGTCCAGCCAGCGGTGAGAGCAACAGTCAGAAGTAAAAAGTTGATAAAGAGAAGTTCATTCGGAAAGACAGTCAAGTCAAAATAATCTGGAAGCGGTATTTCACTTGTCAGGAAAGAGATTCAAAGCGATGAGGCAAGCTCATCTGAGATGGAGCACCCATGTAAGCATGAGCAAAGGCGAGAAGACACAAAAAGAAGAAAAGCACAAGCAGTAAAATTGGAAGGAACCCCAAGTTCAACCAAAAAGAGATTCGGCAATCTTCAAAAGCACAGACCATAGTAGTGGAAGGAGAATAGGCGGATAAAGAGCATTTCTTGAAGATGAGGTAGAGAGATGGCGGCATGAGAAGAGACCAAGTATCCTGAACGACGGTATATCAGAGAGGAAAAGTATTTCTTGAAGCTTGGATAATGATCAGTGACAATGATGGAACAGGCAGACCAAATGAGCACACAAGAAAGACAATAGACATGAATAAATCTGACATAGGATGGAAGCATGGTAGGCGATTGGATATACGATTGTCAAAGGGTTTCAAGGCAATGACTACAAATAGAGCAAGTTAGTCGATGCAATGTATACAGTAGCATTTGAACATATAAATGGAGAAATCAAAGGACCTTAGGCAAGAGTAACTTGAAAAAGACGCATCAATCCAGATAGGCAGCATAAATAGAGATGGTATTAAGATAACAGTCAAAGAAGTATAAGTTTGAGAAACATGGTAGAGAGCAAGCAGTTTGAATCAAAAAGCTATGGATGAGATGGTGAAAAGTATTACAGAAGAAGGTGACATGGATAAAGGATTGTCAATCAGAGCTCATGATGAGTATTTATATAAGTGTATATAAAGTTAATGATAAGCAAATAAATACGGATGGTGAATTGAAAAATGGTAGGAAATAAGAAGAGGATCGTAATCGAGTTATTGAGATGTTGTCATCATAAGGTGATACACATGTAGCTATTGTGAAATAAAAGAGTCAGTGATGTTGATGGATTATATGATATTTGTAAAAAAAAAAAAAAAAAAAAAAAAAAAAAAGAGATAAAAGTGCTTACCATTTGCTGTGCATTTACTGAAAAAAAAAGAGAGAAAAAAGAAAATGGGGGATTGAAAAAAAATGGCCAGTATATATGAGAAATATGGCAGTGATGGGAAGAAAGTATGATTTTATTGACAGATTTAAGCTAAAATCATACTGAAAAGGAAAATGTCTTGGATTTGCATAAACAGATCTTATTAGTGATCAATTAAAGGAACGCTTTGCGAAAGGGGATCTTAAAGAAGCACTTCAAACAGAATCTATGAAGAAAGCTGATAGTAAAGCGTCGAGCTGTTTCATGTTAAACAAATTTGAGTGAAGCAATTTTAAACATAAAAGTGATAAGTTAAAAATCATAATGTATCAAAAGCAACTCCTTACATAGTGTCGCTTTTGATCATGATTCAATCAATTATAATTATAGGATGGTACATTATGAGGCAAATATAATATAATTATTCATTTAGTGTAATCGCTCATACATATATAGTATCAGCGTCGCACCCTTTAGATCCATCTAAATACTAAACATTGAAGAATACAAGTTTCAGTTAGAACATGCTGTCATTTTATGACAGTTTCATGTTCCTCAATATATCGTAGGATGGTGGATATCAGAAACATCAAGAAGAAGTATTCAAATAGATCATTCAGATGCAAAAAAATGGTGATGAATCCCTTTAATTTAAAAAGAACTGTCCATCATGATTTTGCAATAATCAATCTTCTTTTTATCGAACCTCTAACGGATATCGTAAATTTATTTCTGAAGCAAACATACTTATTCGCTAAAGCGACTCAGATATGTATCTTGTTTGGGAGTGATGTATATGTGACTTATCGCATTAGATCAATAAATAAGTATAGATGTTGATGATCATTTAATTGATCTCTTTGGCTGAAGACCAAATGCAATTGCAAGCAACTTGTTTATAATTTGGCATCATTGCAAGTTTTACGAACATTTTGATTGTTACAATACTACTTTATGAGATTGTCAACTTTACTTCAAATACAATTGTTTAAAGAAATAAATAGGAAAATTTGATTACTTCAAACAATAGTTTCTATAAATTATAATCAGAGCAAGGAATATTTGTTTATTCCATTATGAGAGTATCAAGTAACTTTCTTCGCAAATAGATGTTTTTTCATAAGCAGCTCAATACCATCAAACTTTCATCTACATTGTATATCGTCTTGTGTCGCAAAATTTACCATCATACATCTATCTTTTAAATTTAGAGGTATCCCTTTTTAGTATCTCTTTGAGAAATTGGTCAATACCATTTCAGATTTTCAACTTTATCATATAAGCAATCGCTTTCTATGGTATTTGTAGATGCTTTTTTTTTTAATTTATTTTTCTTCAACCTTTTCCGAGATAGCTTACCATCTTGCATGCTCATGTAAGTTTGAGATGTCGACATGCAGAACTGATGAGCAGCGAGAAAGCTAACATGTGCTCATAGAATCAACTTTTTTAGCTAAAGGAATATGTATTTCATACAAGCTATGACTTTTCTAAACAGTCTTTGGTATGCAAAAGCAATTCAGAGTATATGAAATCAATGCTTCATAAACGATGTTATTATTGAAATCTAAGGATTATGTCTTTTTTTCTCACAATTCAAATGTAATTCTTTTTTAACTATATTTCATTCTTTTTAAGTGAATAATTGAGTTCATTACTATCACAAAAACTCTTTTTTTCTTGGTTGAAGCGTATGATTCAAAGAGAAATATGAACCAAATCATCAACATTTACCTTATTTCTTTTTCTTAGTAATGGAAAATCCAGTGCTCCTAATTGGCCAATTTTAAGAAGGTTCCAGACTTTTCTCTCTTTACCTATATTAAGATAGCTGACATACTTAAAAGTAAATTATCCCCCAAAATTCCGCGTTATTTATGGGGGTGACATTACTCTCTCTTTTTTTTTCATCTCTTCTTTTTTCTAGCCTTTTTTTTTCTTCACTCTATTGATTACTACACCCTTTTTTTTTTCCTGAATCTCGACGATATTTTCTTTCTAGCTTAAGGTGATTTATTCTAGTCATTCAACATGATCGCTAACTTATCCGTTCTTTTATCTGTCTAGAAAGAGGCTTGTTTTTTAGGTTTGTTCTCGATCAATTTGGGCAGCTCAAGTCTTTATTATACAGTCACTCATCTTACCATCACAAAGCAGACAATTGCAGTTTTTTAAACACGCATGACTAAATCACTTGAAAAGGATAAAATTACACCATTTTCGAAATTATCAGTAATGGAGATGATTACACTAACATGAGACTTCTTTTAATCGCGTTTAATATGAAGCAAAGGTAGGCAACTCGATGGCATTATATATGGCTTTATAATCTAACATTTTATGAAAGTATATAATGTATTAGTCTCACTGTTAAATGATTATTTTATAATGAAGCTCAATGGATCTTTGAAGCATGGTAAGGTATTGTTCCATTCTACGATTGATTACCTGACTCACATATAAACTTTTGAAGGTAGTATGGAGTCATTATCATTTCTGATTGAATCAACCTAAACATTCGGAATGCACCTTCAACTTATGGTAACTGCTTTTATCACTTCAGTTTATTGAAGACAATACTTTCACTCTCCAAATAACAATACTTAGCCGAATTTACATCTGATTTACTAGAGATCAATCTTATAAATGACAAAATGGAATCAAGAGGTAAAGTTATTAGTAAAAGTTGGAAGTTTTATTCAAAGAAAGATGCCATCATTGTCAACATCATTTCCGTTAAAAGAATCAATTCAAGTTACATATCAACTGCACTTTGGATGATCAAAGGTTCTTCAGAGAGTATCATATTTTCTGAAAGGTAAGCATCTATGAGGCGGATTGCATTGAAAGCTAGTTGGACTATTTTTTTATCATTTTGGAAATAAAAACGTATTATGATGGATCTATCTGAAAAGCGAGTGTTGGATTGTTGCTAGCATTGACCGAAAATGTTGATGATTGTTGCTGATACTTTATTACGATAAAAATGTACAACTATCGATTGTCTTGATAAAAGAAGAAAATGGATTACTCTTTTAGAGTCTACAATTAATCTCTCTATTCCTTCTTATGACTTCTCAACAAGTGATTCTATTTCACCATTAAGTCCAATATCTATTTCAAAGGCTTTGTAACTGTTTGTTTATACTGTTGATTTCGCTTAGTCTCAAATTGAATTCTAATACATGACACCAACAGTTCTTAAAAAAGCTATCAAACATTTCATCCTTATTTAGTGAGAGTCCTTAGCTGAAGATAAAATAGCGATTTGATAGGAATTGGAATCAGTTCACTTTTTATTTTATTTTTTCCTTTTGACTACCTTTTAGTTTACATATAATTCTTTCTTCCTTTTCAGACGTCTCTCTAACTTGCCGTTTCTAGTCTCACACCTACATCAGACTTTTCCATCTTATTTATGCTTCATTTTCGCCCATGAATGGCAACTTGACTTAGTCCATCCTATATAATCTCACTTTATGTAGAAATGATAGTAGTTTTTTTATTTATTTAGCTGCTGGAATGTCTGTTATTCATTTTACCAAATATTGTTTGCCTTATAGATACTTACAGCAATAACGGGTCCTTCTCCATGTGCTCATGTTGCTTCGGTGATGGTGATGAGAGATCTCAAGATCGACATTCAGTCACGATCGTAACTTTCTTGTACCACTATCTTAGAAATTAAAATTATGAATAGCAAACACCTTCTCTCAACCTTATTATTTTATTTTACTACCTTATATACACTTCTTTAGCTTTTCACTCATTGTTATGATTACACAAAAAATTAAAAATTGGCTCTTTGACCTTTAGCTGTATAATTTTAATGGCCTATGCTTCTTTTTCTTCTCTTTTAGCCTGCCATCATTTTTTTATAATTAGTATGAGTTTACCCAAAGAAATTGCCTTCCAAATACTTCTTCTTCACCTTTTAAATAAATTTGCATACATCTTCGCCATTTTTTACACAGATTGTTTCACCTCACTTGGCCTATCCCCCATTTACCATTTTTGTCATATTTTCTGCATAAAATCTGAAATCGATCCCCCCATCTTATTATCTCTTCATCTTTACTGCTATTTTTTTTCTCTTTTTAGCCAAATCTCTTTCCCACAGATTATTTTTCTTAGTGTTTTTACTTATTTTATGGTCTTTGACATGTAAATAAACCGTGATCAACTCATCTCCTCGGATCAGCTTCAAACTCGAAAATTAACCTCCCATTACCCTTTATATCACACTTCGACAAAAAAAACCTTCCCTTTCATCATTTATTCTCTCTGTATAGCTAACCTTCAAAAGCAAAGTGAGTCTAAACTCACTTATTTTATCCTAGACTCAAATGCTGGGTTTTTTAGAACTCCTCTGCGCTGTGGTGTAGTCATAATCAAGCCAAATACCAAACTTACAGTTGGAAATACTCAATACATGTATTCTTGTTAACAAGAAGTCCGTCACGGTTAAGGAAGTTGACGTATGACTTCTTGGCATCGTCGTACTCCTCCTTGGTGGTGCATCCACGAGCAATATCAAATATCAAGCTTTTGTGTTCAGCTTCATAATGTTCGCGTTCATGCACTATATAGTAAAATACAAGACCAGTTACTTGATTTTGGCTCTCAAGAATATCTAGAGTTTCCTTTACCTTCAAACTTAGGATTGATTTCTTTTAGAAATCGCTCTCTAAAATGTCTCTCAATGTGTATATAACACAGTAAGTGAGCCGATTCAGGGAATACATCCTGAAGAGCTCCCTTCAGAGCAGCGTCGTTGTCAGTCGTCAAGACACTTAGAAGCTCGAGCTGCTCAGGACTCAAGTTTCTTGGCCAAACCACTTCTCTCAACTGTTGCAAGACCCACTTGTAGACAGATCTTGTCTCTCTTTCCATCCAGACGCTTGCAACGGGAATTGCAGCCAATTGATCTGGTCTTTCTCTGCTCGAAACGGTACCAGCAACTACAAAATTGAGCAAGGCATACAAATGGCAGTTGCTTTTGTAGGTTGCGTCTACTACGATTGATTTAGGAAATCTACGGAGCTCCTGAATTTGCATGATTGCTGATAAAGAATACAGCATTTACACGGCCTTCTTGGTTCTTGGTGAAGCGCACGTTGTATTGCTTGCGCTGCAGATTGGTAATGAACGAAGTCATATCAGAGTCAGCGCGATGCATTTGTTGCATATTTTCCATGTCTCGCTTAGTTACATAATTTATGCCTTTTAATTGCATAAACTGTTCATAGATTGCTCAATTAATTACTGTCACAATTTGAATAAAATATTGAAAGCATACCTCAACAACCTTGGCTGGTGTATTGTATTGTAGGGAAGCAACATCTTCTTCAAAAACCTCAGCATTTGGTTTTCGATTAACCTTATAGGTTCTAGCATCATTGGCGAAATGATGGTTGTGATTACCATCTACTCTTCGCACAGTTACCATCTTCCTTGCTGGGCACAAACGAGCTTCAATCACACATGGACAGCCCTTTTTGGTACTTTCTCTTTTCTTGCCCTTCTTAAGATTGTTGTCATCTTTGTTCAAAGACGAATCAACAACCTTACGAGATTTTCTGAACTGCTTGCCATGTCTACAGATCAGAGTAATAACTTGACGCTTTTGATCCGATTTGTCGGTTGTAATTGGGCAATTATGCTTTTTACCCAATTCTTGAGCATGAATTCTAAGCTCATCAATATCGGAAAATTCGCTACCAACAGAAAAAACTTCTTCCATTTCCTTTTTCATAGCAGCAACTTTTCTTGAATTTTCGTCAACGCTTTGAAAAAGACATTCTTCATCGAGCTCGTCGTCTTCATCAGAGCTTTCCTTCTCCTTGTCCTCAAGAGTCTTGCTCATGATCAACTCCGGTACATCATTTGCTAAACACGATGTAAATCAATACGCTTAAAGTTGGAAATTACATATAGAAATTTCACACTCACTAGCTTCAACTTTAACAGAAGCACTCTCAGTGTCAATTTCAGAATCTGATGAGTCGATTGTGATGACTGTGATATTCACGGTACAATTGATAACAATAATAAATCAATCAGACCCAAAAGAAAGTTGTCTTTATTCAATATACATTTTCTAGCTCTATTTATACTAATGATGGATCCCGCATCTTAGCTGAGTGTTTACCTTACGTTGGATCACAACGTACTTTCTGTTTATTTGTATAAGAACGTATCTCACCGTTAATCAATATGTCCATATATGTTAACGACGTGATGGCTAATCTGACTTTATAATTTGTTATTGTTCCTGAAAAGGACAATGTATAAAACAATGACTCCGTTTGACATCTCGAAGCTGAAATCATTTTCAGCTTTAACTTCCTCAATGTCGTATGACTCAATATTAATATCGCTGATATCGTCACTAGACTCTACAACATCAATTAACAACAAATTTTCTTGACTCATTTTGTGAATGGTTAAAGCAAAATAAAAGAGGAGGCTTTCTTTAATTGCTTTTAGATGCTATGCATTTATTCTACTCAGGTACGAGTTACACAGGACCTTCATCTTTGTTAACATGACCAAAGAAGAGGATGTCCTCATAAGCCATCTCACTTATATCTAAGCCACTAAGGCGCGCGAGTAATTCTCCATTTTTTTATTTATATGATTGATATAACTGATTTCTATGTTGTTCTCCAAACAAAACTTTTTATCCATGGAGGAAAAGAGGGCACCAATGTCCAGCAAAGATTTCGTTCGAATGGAGTTATTTACGAGAATAGGAAAAGTTTGGTTAGCACTTACAGTCAAACCTCGATTTAGTCATACGGTGGATGGAGGCAAATTCTATGACAAAATCAAATTATGACAAAATAAAATGATGTGACTGTATAAATTTTAGCAGTCACATAGTGTTCCTGAATCATTAATGCACAATTGGTTTAATAGCAATATTATCATTGCTCATTTGAGTACGAATTCGATAAACTCGTCTTTCACTTTAGGACAATGAGTTTTCTTGTTGTTCCTAACACTCAATCTCTGAACTGACATCTCAGACAGGTCTTCAAATTTTTTTTGTAATCTTACTAATAGCGCTTTGACTAGACAAGCAGTCCATGTTGAATGGGCGCTTTACCCAACAGCATATCTACTCTTGAGTCTTTTTGGGTCCATAAGCGGCCATAAAACGAATTTTCAAGCGCTGTTTCTGATTAAACTTATCATGCTTATTCTTTTCAGGCGTTTGCCAAGCATTGACAAGATCAAGAGGTGAAGCGTTTGATATGTTGTGCATAGCCACATAAATGTTTCAAGTTTGTTGGATTAGACAAAAAAGTAAGACCAGAGCAAGAATGTCTTAAAGTACAAAGTATAATCAAAGATTTTTTGCTATTCTACTGAATTAAAAATATAAAATATCCAATAATATCTTTTTAAAAGTTAAAATTCTGTCATACGGTTTCTGTAATTTTTATGACTATGACAGAATCAAAATTTAGTCATATTTAAATACTACCGAGAGTTGGTGGAGCCAAATCGTATGATAAAATCGAGGTTATGACAAAATCAAGTATGACAAAATCGAGGTCTGACTGTATATTTTTAAAATCTCTTTTAATGACGTCTTTTTCTTTTTTAGATTTACAGTCAAGAGCTAACTGAGCTAACGTGATTTCGTTATCACCATTACCATCCTTGCTTGTAGGAGAGTCAACTTCACGTGAATCAACACCACTACGGATAGCCATACGAGAGACCTTTTATTTCTTCGCCTCACGAAAATCATCACACTTGTGACCATGAAACCATGGCTTATTACAATATGTGCAGGGCTTTTTATTGTGGGACGAGATCTTGCCAGACTCATACGAATCTTTACCAGCAAAATGTTGCACACTACGCTTTCTCAAACGCTCATGTTGTGCCTTATGAGGACCAGAAGAAGAGCCAGAAGAAGAAGAACCAGCATCACACACAGAGGAAGAGAAAAGATCCACATCGTTCGTTGCAGCTACAACAAGACCAATCATATTTTCCAGCTTGGTTGGAAGCTTTGTTCCGTACTGTGAAGACACAGCAACAAAAGCGACACGGCGGACAGGTTCCCTCAGGGCACACCAGAAACTCAATACCAAAGGTAAACCGTCAGGAAGACCAGCTTGTCTACGCAACTTTTGAAATTTTGCAGCAAAAGCGCGAGCAGTTTCACCAGAAGATTGTTTCATAGACCAAACCTTGACCATCAGAAAAAACTTGCGATAGGGTGTAACGTAATGATCTAAGATCATAGACTTGGCATCATTCTAGTTAAGCGTCTTGTTGCGCAATTTCTCTTCAAACCACGACTTTTCTTCCTTGTTCAATGAGAGAGGCAAATGACGTTCCCAGTTGTCATCGAGACTCAGAGAATGAGCCTCTAGGACTGTTTCAAATTGCGTGCAGAAATCGTAGACAGAGTCAAATATTTCTGCGTTCTTCTTGTACACCGCCAGATCTGTTCTCAACTGCAAGAAAGGCAAAGAAGAAGGGACGAGAGTACTTTTCTTGACATCTTGCATGACCGGAGGGGCATCTAACAAACAAAACATGGCATACGCATTCTTGGCTTCAGTATAAGCCTTTTCCGCTTGTTTAAAAATTTTATAAGCCCTAGCAGTGTTCTCGGCATGTGGGTGGACTTGTTGGCAGGTGAGATAATGACCATACTTGATTTTGAAATCGGTTTAAGCTTTGACAAGTTGGCCTCAGCAGTCTTGTTCAAGTTTTCACTTGCTTGAGCGTCGTTGATGTTGATAGCAACATCTTCTTGCATTTCCTCCATTGGAGTAGCATCTTGCATTACCTTATCTTCAAGCTCATGAGAGGGAGCAGACAAAGGAGAAGGAGCAGAGAGAGGAGAAGAGGTGTTAGATTGGTTAACAGACATCGTACAAATCAAAATTCAAGGTAAAAAATGTGGTGTTTGGGATTGTAGTGATATAGAAGAAAAATAGACTAAGACAAAGAAAGTACTTTGAGAATGTTTGTAGTGTTTTATTTCTTGTTAAGATTGGAAGAAAAGTTTCATAAGTTATCACTACAACTATTATTTATATATGTCACAGTTATTTACAGCTTGTACTAAATTAGTGTACTTAGTTTATATGATTGCATCACTCTCGTCATTTACTTGTCTTTATATAACTTAATTAGATGAATGATGTTATGGAGTGATTGAGTCGGATTCTGTATATTGAGAACCTTATTGACTTTACTACAGATGCGTTATTTAGTAAGGATTTACAGGGATTGATTTCATTATGTCTGATGTTATTATCTTTATGACTTATTTGGTTTATATGTTACCTTATTGTCATTGTTGAGACTTAAATGTGCTCAGATCACCACATGGGATGAAGTTCATCGCATTTACACCATCACTCTTGGGTGCACAGCCCACAAACATTGTCTTTTCACGAGAACCACGCTCCTCAAAGGTAGTGCGGCGTAAGTCATCGACCAGCTTTCGTAGGGTACATGTTGCTTTGACGATACTCCTGAAGTGTCATCCGTAAACAGAATGATTGGAACAATTATTGACCTGGTTCGTTTTGCTTTTCCCTCTTTGTAGAGTCTTGCTTCCACAACAAATCTTCATGCTCCTTGGACAATGAGTTAGAACCAAGGCCCAGCGTACAGGAGTTAGAACGGGTAAAGCTTCTCTTGTCAACCGTACCAATCAAAGCATTCTGTTGTACATTGTTGACTTGAGGTATGATACCAGAAAATCCATTTGAAGTCATCACAAAATACCTATCTGCGAAATCTTGGTTATCTTGTTGAAAAAAAGACTTGAAAAGGAAAGCCTGATTTGTCTCTCGTAGCAGAGCAACATCTCCAACCCAAAAGTCCTTTCCATTGCTAGTAATGCAAGGCGGTTGAAATGCGGAATGCATTCTCCACTTCTCACCAGTTGCCAGGCTTGTTGAAACTCTTCTTGTTCGATCAGGAGAGCGGTTTATCTTTGTACAGATGACCGGGTTTGCCATCGACAACTTCAGGTGCTCTAAAGGTAAGTTTGAGCTGCATGTGCTAACCTGTTTTTTCTCCTTCACCATGACGGTATGGCTAGTAGTAGTTGTGATGATAGAAGGACCATCAAACTTTTTGTTGGCAGCTCCTCTCATGATCATGTTTGCTGTTGGTATTACAAAGGCTCTCTCGGCTTGAGTTTCCTCTACAGCTATCTCAACAATCTTGCCAATGCCGTACAGTATCATCTTGAGCTGGCTTCTCGATAACATGCCTGTAGTGAACTACATAACTATAGACACCTTTATTCTTAAATCAGCCAATCAAATCCTTTTATTTCAATATAACAATAATTATTCTTTATGCTTCTAATATCGAGTCTGACATCGAAAGGTTATCCAAGTTAGTATTCTCGCCACACCTTAGATGCGTACTTTGAACTATCATAGATTCTGGATATCGACATCGAAGGAACCATGATAATATACGATCAACAATAATTTAGATATTATAAATCATCCAAGCCTTCGAAAAGTATAAATAGAGAGGTCATTTAGAAGTACGACTGTCGTGTTTGGCTTGTCTGAACATGAATTCCTTAAGAATTGAAGTCTATTTTTGTATATAAAGATCTACACCATAATTGGATTAAGTAATCCTATCAACGTTATGTCAGTCTAGAATGATTTCATAAGCAAGTGCTATGAATCTGGACTAAAGAAGATGATAAGCAATAAGTCTTGCTAAAGAAAGTAAAATGTCAATATGTCATTAAAGGTGACACAAACTAGTCTATGACATTGTTCTCTTGAATATCCAGATTTAGTAAAGAGTAAAGACTAAAGGAAGTCAAAGACGTAATAGCAATAGTAGATAGCAATTGGTATAAATACTCTCATTTATTTTGTTCATAATAAAGGCATACGTAAAACAGTCTCAAACTACTTACTATATTTTTCCTCCTAAAACCTTTATCTATTTTCATACCTAAATATCACAACGACTAGATCAGATTCACTTTACTTTTGTATTGGAATAAACCCCTTTAAATCTACTTGTGTTTCTTTTGTTATTTTTTTTTTAGCTGTCAAACAGTATATTTTGTTATGTAACGTGTATACTTTGATGTGATGTTGTATAATAAAGACTATTAAGTACTTTTTGAGACTGTTAGTAGCTTTATTAAAACTTCAGAGAGGGAAGCAGGATTTATAATACACGTCTAATTGTTACAGGGATAATAGTTCAGGATTCCTAATTAGGAGATTCGTAATACATTGGGTGAACACCTCTTGTGGAGGTTAAAGGGATATTTAAATATAAGATAATCAAGAGATTAGGACCGTTCTATAACATATTTTTTTTTAGATTTAAACGATATGACTATTCCTACCGAGAACATTCCTGCTCAATAACCTGCTGCTACTGGTAGTCAAGAGACGACCCAAGTGTCAGAAAATTCTGTTCCTGTTTTTCCTGCTCCTGTACTTCCCCCTTTGGCTTCTGTTCTTGAGGACCTAAATCTCGACAAGATGGACATTGATGAGCAGTCCGCATCCGTCACAACATTCATCGAGTAAGCTCGACACTTCCATTCAAGTGTTGATTTCAAAGAGGGATTCGATCTCTGATCGTCTCTCAAACATGGTCATCATCGGCGGTGATGAATCCATCATCGATGAGTTGATGGGGCAGGTGCATGCCCTCAACAACAAGATCGCTGTTTTGGAGACCACTCTTGGCTCCAGCAAGAAGATTCCCGGTGTACGTCTCACCAAGAGAGATGTGCCCAAGTTCCAGCTTAAGGCTCAAAGTAACACTCCTTTCCCTGGTGAAGAAACCTTTGGCACGGTTGAGCAGTTTCTCCGGGCCTTCGAGAAGGTAATGGCATCTACTGACAACGATGTCAACCTTGTATGGCGCAAGTAAATACCTCTTTCTCTCTCCTTGGACTTCGACGCCTGGTTGGGTACCGAACTCTTGCCTTGTGCTTCGGGGGTTGAGGCCAAGGCCAAATTTGTCAAGACCTTTGGCAACTCTCTTCTCCGCCTGCAGGCCCGCCGCAATGTGATAACCATGAGAATGAGATTGAACGAGACAGTAAGTGAGTTTGGGTTGCATTTTGGGGGTGCTGTGGCCGATGCCGCCTACGACCGCATGGAGAGTATTTTAGGGGATATGTTCCTCTGTGGTTTTCCCGAGTCCTAGCAGGTACAAATTAACACTGCACTTGCCCCGACGCATCAAGGTAATGCTACTTGGTGCTTCCAGGACATAGCCACTGCGGCTCAGAGCATGTTTGGTGATAGACAGCCTGGAGGGCTTATTTTCGGTGCTGCTGGTTCGTCTGCTTCCAAGTGGGCATCTGCCGATGCAAGTGGTTCTGGTTCCGGTTCTTTTGCTGGCCCTTCGAAGAGAAGACGGACCGGTGATGGTGGTCGCCCCTCTGGTGGTTCTGGACGACGCTTCTTTTGCGCGAAGCATGGTGGAAGCAAGGCCAGCCATAACGAAGAAGATTGCTACAGCGGTAAGGGGAAGGGCAAGGCACCTGAACCTCAAAGGTGCCGTTATTCTGGCAAGCCCTGGACCCAGGTGTCGTATTTGGGCATATACAGAAGCCAGAACGACTTATAATCGGAAATTCGATTAATCATTACCAAAGGTTATTTTGACAAATAATGTCAAAATAACAATAAATCAAATAATGTTCACAAAGTTGGAAAACTAAAATCCTTTCAGATATTACCAGAAATAATCCTGAAACTAAACATCTAACAAGCATTGGTAAAAAGCGACGACATGTTATATAAAGCGTTCAATGTGCCTAGCTAACACATTGAAAGCATGATCAGATTTATATTCATTGACTCTCTTCTCATCAATACTTGAAATGGCTATATGACATGATACATGTGATAGCAGGATGGTTGCATAGGCCTTATAATACCAAGGTAGCAGCATCTAACAAAACAAGCAATGATTCTAGAGATTTCATTATAAGAAAAGACTAAATCATTACTTGGATGAAGATAGTTCTGAGACATAATCACAAAGGGCTTGTCTATCGTTATCACCTAATCTAAACTGATCTAAACTGATCTAAACATCCAACGAAACAAGTGAACAAGTATGAAACAGTTATGCCTGATATATTGAAACACTAATCAAGATTAAACATATCTTGTTGAGCATAATTATTATCTCTCCAAGATATAAATCAAGTAAACAATATATCTCCACCTCATTCAAGGCGGGGGATGAAATCTGGCTACAGCCATCTTTCCATTAAGGTGACCAGTCATCCTAGTAGGAAAACTGCTCATACAGGTAAAATTATAACGGAGTGATTGATTGAAACCGAGATAGAAATAATATATAAACACAACATGGACCTGCAGTAGAATTAGTTCCCTCTCTTTCTTTTTAATAAAAAAATCGAGTTCCCTCTCATTGAATCTGATGTATCGTGTTGAACATACATCATATAATATTCGATATATCACTAAATCAAATACAGATCTTGTTCTGTGTTACCAAACATAATTTATATTGACATCCCATCCTTGCACTGAATAAAATACTCTCTTTAATCTTGTTTAATCTCTTGACTTAACAGATAAATTAGAATCTATTTGAGACTGCAAATATTACAATATTGATCTACCTAGTCATCCTCTTCCTCATCTCGACCGCACTCGCACTACTGAGGCCCAAAATACGACCAGCTTTTCTGTAGATGCAAGCACCGATAGCAACATGAGGGGTATATGCCTATTTAAGACCAATGAAGAAGTCCACAAAGCCAATAACAGCATTCTCATGCCTATGAATACAGAAGGTGCAGTTTCTGTTGCTTTTGATAGAGTTACTGGCATGATGTCGAGTCAGTCTGCTGTTGATCATCTAATCCAAAGTGCCGATAGCGAAAACTGTGGCAATTTGAAGAATGGTGGTCTCATCAAAAAATTGATGCTCAAGATAAGTGCTAGGTACATGATGACCAAAAACATTGATACAAGCGATGGTCTTGTAAACGGCGTAACAGGCTATCTTATGAAGATAGATTATGGAAGAAGATTTGTTTAATCATGTAAAAATTATAGCAAAAAAATTGTGAGATAAAAAGTTAACTCTTTATAGTATGTAATAATCTGATGTATTTATACTAATTCGAATATTTCTAGTTAATGCTGATGAGAATTGTAATGAAAGTGGTTAAGTGTGATGGAAAGGAAATTTACATGTATTTGAATCATGGTTATTTGTGTATGTATGTGTTTTTATCCTTTTATTGACAAGACAATGCCTATTGTCATGCTTTGATTCATTAGAAACCATACGCATGATTTTGTATGTGTACATTTGTCCAAATATGGATGTGTCAACATTGAAATTGGGACATAATTATTTATAATTGTAATTTGAGCCTGTGTAACTATGTCTGTATAAGACAAGATCCACTGTCGGAACCAATGCTGAAGGCTCGAATCAACAAGATTCCGGACCAGCAAAACCAATGAGATTGTGGGTCAAGTTTGAAGAGAACAGAGCTGGTTTAAAACTAAGAAGAAGACAAGAAAGAATCAGAAGACTTGCAAGTATAAGTGATGACACCTGGACTATGATTGAGCCCATAGTCGGTACCATCAGCAAGAAGAAGAATGGCTCTCTAAGTCTTCAAAGAAAACAGTTCCCCATTGTGCCTGCTGAAGCCATGACTGTTCACAAGTCTCAAAGTGGCACTTCCGACTCTGTAGTTGTCTACGATATTAGTAAAAGAAGAAGAGCTAGATCTGCATTGTATGTTGCTTGCCCAAGAGCAATTACAGCAGCCGGACTAAAGATAAAAACAAAGGACAACAAATTCATTGCTCCTGCATCTATTTGGGCTGAAGAACAAAGCGATTTGTTTGAAGAACTACGTAGAAAACATTCTGTTCAGCTAGTGCCATCATTCAAGCATTTATCAACACGGTCGCCCAACAATGATGACATCCAAGTGATCTCCTACAATGTTGAGGGTTTAGGCCCTAATTTTAGGCAAATCACATCTGATTTTGTATTTCTTTCTTCGGATGTACTGCTGTTGAATGAGACATGGACAGAATCAACCAACGAATTGGTGCTGCCTGGCTTACAGATGCTTTCTACTGTGGATCGAGAATTGGGCTTAAACCAAAAGATTGGCTCAAGATGCTATATATCTAACAGACTCTTGGAAAAACCATGCTTAGCTCCTCAAGGCTAGTCTCGTCTTTTCCAGTCAGGCACACGTATAATTAGTGTTGCTGCTGTTAAAGTACAAGATAATTTGTACTGTAGTATCTATGTCTCACCTCGGCCGATACTTTCTTTGTTGCTTGAAGCTTTACATTTCATTATAGAAAAAGACTATAGGTATGTTGTGATTGCTGGTGACTTCAACATCGACTTCAATGTAGAATTTAGTTTAAGATCAAACATACTGTCATTTATGAATGATAATAGTTTGAGTAGTGCCATTCCTTCGTCTGTAACATCAACAACAAGATTGAAAACCAAAATTGACAACATCTTTGTCAATTGTGAAGCCAAGTCTGCTGGTACTTATGTGTCGTTCACAAGCTATCATGAACCCTTATGGTTAGTGATTTAACTGAGAAAAAAAATGACTTTTTTCTTATATTGAGAACTGTTGAACTTTAATTCTGATCTACGCCGTATAAAACGCCATTGATTTGGTGCCTCCTGTCAGCAAAAGTTTTTTTTCTTCATTGAAAATTTTCTTCAACAGCACGTCTTTTCAGCAATCTGTCCTCTCTAGTTGTAACACTAGGAGCTTTTCGTTTGTTCCAGCCTGTTGAACTTCTTTTGTCAATGACAGTGTTATTTTTTGAAGCATCAATCTTTTTTCTCTGCAATGTCTTATTCTGAGTTTGCTCCAAAGTAGAGTTCATTTGCTTATCATGCTTGTCCCAATATCTTTGTGCATATGTTAGGCCTTAGAAGTCACTAGTTTTTTATTTGCCTTGTTGAAGAATTACTTACTTGCTCTTGCAATCGACAAGAAGCTTTTGTCAAAAAGCGGCAAAAGTGGTAAGTCTGTGTGAAAACCAACCTAATACAATTGAACTAAATGACACATATTGTTCTCTCGTGTAGGTTTCAAGAAAGCTACAAAGCTTATCTTGACCATCTATAGCTTAAAAAAAATTCAAGCAAATTTTTGATATCCTCAACAAACATCTGAGTGATACCTGTAGTAAGTCTATGCTAGACTGTTTTTGCTTCAATTAGGTTTTGAAAACTACAACAAAATGAAAATCGATAGTCTAGAAATAGCTATCAAAAAATTTAAAAATCAAGACATTGCGTCCTCTGATTTTGTAACAATTTGGCACCAATTGTGCAAAACAAAACAAGAACTAGTTTTGTTGGAAGTAAGTTGGAATCATGATGTCTTGCAACGAATGATTTACTAATTCTCTATCATAGGAAGAAGAGCAAAGACTCTTGTCAAATTTAGAGCAAAAGCTCTCTAAGCTCGAAAGAGCATTAAAAAACGCTGAGCCTGGTCACCATGCCTTGCTCATGCAACAAAAAAAAACAATAACAATGCTGCAAAGCATAGCTTTTGCTGAGTTCGGCATTTTCCTTTCTCCCTCTCCTTCTCCTTGTCCTCTCCCTCCCTCTCTCCCTCTTCGTGTCGATGAAATCTCTTCATCGCAAGATGTAGTAGATGGAGACAAAAGCGACTATGGCTCTGACCACGAGTCTGACTCTTCTGAGGAAGACAGAGAGTCACTTTCTTTCGAGAGTGACGAAGATTAAAATAAAACATTATTTTGTTAAATACATATTATGATAATCATTACTTTTGTCAGTTTTTATATGCTTTTTTTTACTGCTTAAGCTGAGCTCCAATTAAATAAGACATGAAAAGAAGGGGGGGAAGGTGAAAATTCTCTATCGGAGATGAACTTAGGGGAGGTCGAGGGGAGTGGAGGAGGCCGCTCATGCTTGATTAGCAAAATATTTTATTTTTTTAGCGGAGAAAAAACCGCTGAGTTAACGTAAAATATTTGCATCCTAGGTGACACTCCGTCCACTCCAATGTTCACTCCCTTCAGACACCCCACTCATTTTTTTCTTTTGTCCAGTCCCTTCAGACACCCCACTTTCTTTTTCTTGTTGACATTTCTTGTCAGCATAGTAATTATTTTTCTCCCCCCCATCTTTTTTAAATGTCAAATACGCCTTAATAAATCTGAAAGATATCTTTATAATTTTATTCTAAGTTAATATAAGTGGGCGCTTCTACTTTTTTTTGTTGCTTAGAGAACTGGCGCCACTTGTTCCAGTAGGTTTCGTATTCTTTAAGTTTTTCCTCAATTCTGAGGTAGTAATTATATACTGGTGGGAGGTTTCATTGGTTAATACCAAGCCTGATTGCATACCAATGGACATTAGGACCGTTTTGGATATAAATGGCAACAGGCTTGGATTTTGATTTGGGAACATTTAGTGACAGGTAGGTGATAGCAGGATTAATTCCTGGATGCTCTTGTTCAGCAAAAGGGTAACTACAAACAGGAATAGAAGAGGTGTCTGCAACCAGTTGAGCACAGTCAGGCTCGTAGAACCACTCAGGCATTTCTTTCTTATCTAGCCCTGTTGCAACAACTGTCCGAAGTCTTTCAACATCAAAGTTTGGAAAGTACTTCCTGTAACTGTCTTTGAGGTTTTCCAAAGTCTTCAACATTTCGGATCTGACTTCTACATACTGGTCCCCATCCACGTATTTAGAGCCGCTTCTGTCCACCGAGAAGGCAACTGCTCTAAAACCACAGTTACCATCCCCTAAGGGATTGAGGTAACCAGTAACTTCGGATTCCTTGATTGATGGACTTAGGTTGTTAGTGATTAAAGGCGGAAGATTTCCTCGCGAGCGCTTGTTTTGAGGTAAAAGTTTTTCGTAAACAAAATCATCTTTACCATAGCTTGCCTCTGAGGCTTTTCTTTTTTTGCCCTTGGCTTCTATTTTTGAAGCGCAATTACTATTTAGTTTTAGAATAGAAATGATTATATTTGAGCATTACCTTCATCTTTCTTCGCCTGTTGTTTTTTTCTCGTTTGGCGACTTCTTTCAATTCTTCTTTTTCTTTTTCCAAAGAGAACTCATATTGAGTTTTTCTTCTTTTCATATTCTTTGGTCGTCCTCTAACACTGACTTTTCTTCGAGGAGGAAGCACTTTCTCTATTCCTCTTTCTTCAATGCTTCTCATGCACTTTTCACCACTTTCTTCCAATCTTCTTTGATCTTGGATAGATTCCAAAGGACTGTGAAGATCAATAAGCTCGTTAGCCGAGTTCATGATGATGGCCTTTCTTGAAGCACCGACCACGACTCCCGTCTTCGATTCATCACTACGAGTGACTCTGTCACTGTCATTGGCAGCATCAATAACTGCACAGTCGTCATCGTCATTCTCTTCATCTTCATCAATAATTGCTTCTAATGAAAAAGTGTTATTTTGTATTGTTATTATGCGTCAGTCTTCATTTACCTTTCGTCTTCGAACAAATCCCATCTTCTAGTTCTTCCAAGTTATCTTGTGTATGCATTTTGGAATCTAAATAATCTAAAAGATATTAGATACATGTTTATACATTTGTAGATTTAAACTTACCTTCTTCACCTTCATCAAAATTGAATCGCCATCTACGCGGAAACATACTTAAAGGAACTTGGTTCTTTTCCAAGCTCAAAATGTGCTTGCAAGGAAGGTTATATTGCAACCTAACCGAGCACAAGCAAGCTTTATAGCTGAATGGGGTCTCAGCTGAACGAATTTTAACGAGTTCGTTAAAAACTTTCCCAATAGCAAAGGAATGAACCTTTTGGACCAAAGGGAGCAACATCTTAAACAGGTCTTCTTCCTGACAGTAATATCCTCTGTACGAGAACATTTCTCGGCCTTTCTTGCTTTCAGCTTCTCTTGCCTAAATGTAATGAATTAGTAAAAGAAAGCATTACCAGCAGATTAAAAATAGGTACCCTTTGTTTGTACCATTGATCAATTTTTTCAGTGACCATCACAATGGTACCAGATGAAGACTTAATAAATCTCTTTAAAGAAGAGTGGCTGCCTTCTACTCTGTTTGAAGAGCGGTTTCCAAAATGAGGGAGTTTGTAAGTATGGAAGGCTGTCCATTTTTCAGTTTCTTCCATTTTGCTATTTAAATCAAAGTTAGTTGTAATTATTATGGGTTAGTGAATAAAGGAAAAACAAGAAAGTACTTTGATAATCTCTTTATTCTTTAAAAGTGGAATAATGTTTCTAAACTAAATAATACAGTGGTTTTTATACAATTTCTAAAGTCTGTGTCTACTCGAATGTGAATGGATTTTACTAATCCTTATTCTCATAAAATAAAAGGGAAATAATCTTTATATGACGGTTGAGGTCTTCTTCCAGTGTTCTACCATTGTCCTGTATTTTTACCGTTCCTGAATACAGTTGGATTAGGACTTTAAATCTGGGATGGCTTGATTTGGAACTTGTGTAATTTTCTCTGTCCTTTTTCTTCTGAGTAAGCATTTACTGCTTACTGTGTCTTATGTGTATATGAGCTTTCACTCTTTACATTATGTTGGGCTTCTATTAGTTTGAGTTGTATATCGTATTTTAAATAAACAATTCTTTTATTTGATATCATTTTCAGTATCTACTTTTATTTATCATATGGTGAAATCACCACATTCTCCCCCTCCAATGTCAACCACAATTGGGGTTGTACATGATCTCTATTCTCTATTAGGATCTTATTGTCTAAGTCTTTTATTCTGACGTAGTTTCTGGGGTGTTGTACTCGTCGATCTTTTTCCGACTTTTTTATCAGTTTGGTCGTTTGTACTATGGGTCTGTGCTTTCTTTTCTAATTCTTTAAGCTTTTTTACTTTTGCCCAATATTGGGGAATGACTACTTCTGGATTTGTAAATGAAGATACAGGTTCCCATGTATTAGCTCTATCACCATAACCAGCCCATCTAACAAGATATTCTCGATTGGATGCTGGCCCTCTATGATCTCTAATTTCTTCAATTTCGTATGTTTCATCTTCAATTAGAGTTTCATCTATAGCAACTACTTTAAGTTCTGATGGGGTATAATCTCTGTGTAAGAGTTCGCCTTGTTCATCTTTAAGAACGTAGTTGTTGGCTGCTGTCTTTCGTACTACTATATAGGGTCCTTGATAAATTGGAGCTAACTTGTGTGCTCTATGAGGTTGTTGTATTTTACACATAACAGCAGTACCATTTTCGATATGAACCAAGTTATTTTTATCATCAAAGTTCTTGGCTTGCATTTCCGTAATTTTCTTTGTACGTTCTTGAATTGCTGGTAAGACAATATTTGCCATTTTCTCAATTCTTTCTTCGAGTTCTTCATGAGATAGAACTCTATAATTGCCGTCACTGTCTTTTTCAGTGTAGTCTTTGAAGTCATTTAATCTTCTTGCAAACATCAATGAGAATGCTGAAGATAAGGTGCGCTCTCGTATCTTATAATTGATACTAAGTTGTACAACAGGTACATATTCTGCCCATGCTTCATATTCATAATTGACATATTTTCGCAAGACTTGTAAGACTGTTTTTACTGAGTTTTCTACAGCACCTCTTGATCTAGCATGATAGGGTATAGAGTATCTTCTATCAATGCCTAGTGCGCTACTAATATGGTTCATCACCGAGTTTCGGAATTCTCTTCCGTTGTCACTACTCAATGTTTTCATGAGACCAAAGTCGCCCATTATTTTAACGAGTTCATTGGCTATAGTACTTGACATCTTATTTTTCACAGGTCTGATGATGACATATTTTGTACATATATCTACACAGATTAAAATTGCTGTGTATTGTTCTTCTCCGGAAGGAATAAATGGTCCTATCATATCAATAGACCAATGATCACCTGGCATCATGGCCAAAATGGGCTTTAATGGGTTATAGCCTGTTTTTGCAATATTATACTTTTGACAAGGTGGACATTGTTTGACAATATCTTTTGCTTCATCCACTAGCTTTGGCCAATGGTATCCTTTGGCATAAATTTCTTTAACCATGCTTTCACTTCCAAAGTGTCCGAAATTGTGTACGTCTTTAAGAATTTGTTTTCTTTCTTCTTCTTCTGGTGTAATGTAGTCTATTTGAATGGCGGATGTTATATAAACATTTTTATTTTCATACATTTCTGTTGTTCCTATCTTTCTTGGATAGGCTTGTTTAAATTGTTCTAATTCATCCAATTTCTTTTGTGCTATTACTTTGTGTACATTACGCACATTTCCCATAAACAGTTTTTGCTTATTTTCAGGTAGTCGTGACTGCTGTACTAAAGACTTTTTGATCAAATCTTTTTCATCTCGCTTTTCCTTATTCTTTTTTCTCCGTTCTTCGCTTAACCGATCTTTTTCGATCTTGGTCAAAAAATCATCCTCCCCCTCCAGTCTGAAAGACGGTTCGTAGAGTCGACTTAAGCAATCTGGCAACACGTTAAGGATACCAGGGATATGCACGCATTGATATTGATACGCGAGTAGTGTTTCGAGCCAAGTATACATGAGTGGCGACAGTACCTTTTGCGTATGCAGAGATGTCAGTGCTTGATGATCCGTGAAGATGATAAATTCTCTTCCATAGAGGAATTGATGGAATTTTTTGATACCGAATACAATAGCTAAGAGCTCGCGTTTACTAGTATTGTATAAGCGTTCGGATTGAGAGAGACTTCGAGAGACGAAACCAATATGTTTGATTCTTTGATATCGATCTCGTTGAGTGAGAACTGCAGCGATGCCATATTTGGATGCATCAGTATGAAGATAGAATGGTTGGGATAGATCCGCATGATGCAGGATATTGTTGGATTGCAGTACCTTTTTGAGTAGTAGGAAGCTTCGGTCCTGTGCTGGACCCCATTTACTGGCGACATCCTTTTCATTTCTTAATGCATCAATTGGCGCACTTATTTGTGATACCATTGGGATGTAGTCGTGGAAGTAGTTGATAGTACCCATGAGTGACATGACCTGTTTACTGTTTTCAGGCTTTTTCCATTCTTCAATATTTGTCAATTTTCTTTGATCCACTCTTGTACCCGTTGCAGATACTGAGAAGCCCAATAAGTACACTTCTTTCATGAAGAAGCATTTTTCCGGGTTAAGAATTAGATTGACTTGTGTCAATCTTTCGAGAATGCGGTTTACATGGATAATATGTTCATCCACTGTTTTACTCGCAATCACCAAGTCATCTAAAAACGCATGTACGAATGGCATACCCTGAATAATGTTGGTCATTACTCTTGCAAAGTTACCGGGCATGTTACGCAACCCAAAGGGTGCTCCTACAAATACATATTGTTGCAAGTTATGTGTGAATGCGGTTTTTTCTTGGTCATCAGGGTGGATCATAAATTGATTATAGGCACCTTTTAAATCTAAGGTACTGAAGATAATACATCCTGTAAGACTTTCGAATATCTCTTTTACTAACGGTAATTGGAATCCATCGTTAGGTAAGTATTGATTTAATTGTCTGACATCAAGACAGGGTCGTTGTTTGGTCTTATTTCCGTTAGCATCCTTTTTACCCGCCAATGTCAGTGGGCTGTTAAAGCGGGTATTAATTGGAGCCTTTTTAATGATACCATTATCGAGCCATTTCTTAATTTCAACGTCTAGTAGAGGTCTAAGTTGATATGGGATTGGATATTGGCGCAGTTTGATGACCACGTCTTCTTTCATGGGGAGTCGAATTATAGCTTCAGGCAAGTTACAGAAAGAATGTGGCGGGATTGCTGCATTTTTTTGTAATGCGTCCTTAATCGCCTCTTTGTATTTCATTTGTTCTTCTTCCGTACCGTATGGGCACTTGTTTGGAATAACATCGTCTTGGTAGATGTTTATATTCATTGCCTTATTTCTGATATGGTTAGGAATCCAATCATATTGTACCCCGAATAGTCCCACATTTAACTTAGCCAGTATGTCTGTACCCAAGAGAATATCGTATTTCATGTTTTCATTGAATTGCATGATTTCAAAAGGGAATTCTGTATTTATATCACCATAAGTAATTTTTAATGGAATGGTTTGACCAATTCTTTTCTTATTGTTATTGGCTCCTGCAAAGTTTAAATATCCGTTTATAGGCTTTATGAATTTTTTGTGCAATGATGGATAGTGTTTATTCAAAATAGGTATTAATTTCAAAAAAGTCTGCTTGTTCATGATAGTTAATTCGCTACCAGTATCTACTTGGGCCCATAGCTCTTCTCCTTCTATTAAAATAGGAGTGTTAATTTTAAAGTTATTACTTTTTATGGTGGATTGATCAGATAACTTACAAGCTTCAACGTCACCCAAGAACTCATTCATGTCCTCGTCATCATCGTTGTCTTTCTTGTTATCTTCATTTGGTCTGTTGTCTCGACATGCTCTCAACATGTTAACCTGCTTATTTTGTAAGCGTCTTTTATAGTCCTCGCTTTCAAAGTATTCCGGACAACGATGACCTTTAGTCCAGGTCTTTTTACAATAGCGACACATATCAGAGCCTTGTTGGGCCCAGCGGGACTGAGCGGCTCCAGAATTCATAGTGCTGGTAGTACGAGGGAGATTTCTTTCACCATAGAAAACATTTTTAATTTGTCTTCTTCTTTGTTCACAGTCTACAGTAGTATGGCTACTGTTTTTACCATGATATTTGCAATAATAGGCACCGTTTCTTGAATTGTAGCTTGGCGACATAGATGAGTGACTACCTTGACTACTTCTTTGATCACTTGCGCCATCAGTACCAGTTCTTGCTTTTGTTGTGCCAAATTTACCACCGTTGTAAAAACTATAGTAGTCATCTACACAGTCACCTAGGAGTTCCCTAGCCACAGTTGCAGCTTCATTCACATTCCATTTCTTAGGATCATTTGTACGGCGCAAAGGCAACCAGGAAGCAGCAACTTGATGATGAACCTCTGGGGTTAAAGAAGCAACGAATCTTTCGACAACACCTTTTTCATCTAAAGCAAGTTCCGCTTGCTCGCACTTGTTGATAAACCGGGTGGTGTAATCAGCGATAGTCTCTCTTTTGGTCATTGTCATGGTGAGAGCTTCAGTAGTTGCATTTACAGTGGCACGGGTGGACTTGAACTTTAACTTGAACGCCTCCTTGGCTTCGTCCCAGGTGATAGCGGTGTGAACAGTGTCTTGGATCCAGCGGGCATGTTTATCATCAACAACAAGAGGTAATATGTGCTTCCAATGCTTGATCAAAGATATATTTGAACTCATATTAACAAGCTTCTCCAAGTCCCAAAGGTAAGAGTCCACCGACTGGTATGCATGCTCAGTAGGATAAGGCTTAGTCGACCAGGATTCAAGCTGGAAGTGTGGTAAATCTTTGTAATTCAAACGGAGGAATGAATCAGTAGCTTCAGCGTCTACCTCACTCTTCATAGGGCTAGTCTTAGTGTTGATTGTTTTGACCCTATGAAGAGTTTGGTTAAAGGTACGGATTTGATCATTGATTATATCGGCGAGCTTTTGATACTTAGCTAATTTTTCTTCGTCTTTCTTCACCCAAGCTTCGTTGAATTTCAGGGCTACGTTGAGCGCTTGTTCGTTTAGATTAGCTAATACCAGTTGGACCTCCATTACAGCCTTGCTTCCTGGATCTTCTAAGGTGGACAAGTCATTCATATCAAAGTCCAGGTCAACCATATGAGTGTCTTCCATCGAGCTTGCAACTTGAGCTGGTTGAGGGGTAACCATTGCGACGGCATCTTGAATGCGGATAGGACCAGAACCTTGAGTATCAGAGTGAGTAGACATTGTTGGAGTAGAGTAGGAATAAACAGATGATTCAAAGTAAAAAATGTAATGATTATGGGTTAGTGAATAAAGGAAAAACAAGAAAGTACTTTGATAATCTCTTTATTCTTTAAAAGTGGAATAATGTTTCTAAACTAAATAATACAGTGGTTTTTATACAATTTCTAAAGTCTGTGTCTACTCGAATGTGAATGGATTTTACTAATCCTTATTCTCATAAAATAAAAGGGAAATAATCTTTATATGACGGTTGAGGTCTTCTTCCAGTGTTCTACCATTGTCCTGTATTTTTACCGTTCCTGAATACAGTTGGATTAGGACTTTAAATCTGGGATGGCTTGATTTGGAACTTGTGTAATTTTCTCTGTCCTTTTTCTTCTGAGTAAGCATTTACTGCTTACTGTGTCTTATGTGTATATGAGCTTTCACTCTTTACATTATGTTGGGCTTCTATTAGTTTGAGTTGTATATCGTATTTTAAATAAACAATTCTTTTATTTGATATCATTTTCAGTATCTACTTTTATTTATCATATGGTGAAATCACCATAGCGATATCAAGAAGTTGCATTGAAAGCGATTACTCGTAAAGAAATGATAGTTGCAGTTTACTCACTGAAGGAACTTTTTGTCAATCGGCCAGATATTTTTTCTGAGAGAGAAAAGGTAAGCGATCAGTAAATAAGTTGAATAATGTCTAAACGAGGTTTTAAATATTTAAGAAAAACCTGGAGCAGCTTGATGACGGCAGCCAAGCTCCATTGGTTTATGTGAGTGAAGAAGGCAAGAAAAAAGCAATTGATTTCATTGAAAGGTAAATCTACTTTCTATCAAGTTAAAGTCACTAATGTGGTGATTTCACCATATGATAAATAAAAGTAGATACTGAAAATGATATCAAATAAAAGAATCGCTTATTTAAAATACGATATACAACCCAAACTACTAGAAGCTCAACATAATATAAAGAGTGAAAGCTAATATACACATAAGACAAAGTGAGCAGTAAATGCTTACTCAGAAGAAAAAGGACAGAGAAAATTACACAAGTTCCAAATCAAGCCATCCCAGATTTAAAGTCCTAATCCAACTGTATTCAGGAACGGTAAAAATACAGGACAATGGTAGAACACTGGAAGAAGACCTCAACCGTCATATAAAGATTATTTCCCTTTTATTTTATGAGAATAAGGATTAGTAAAATCCATTCACATTCGAGTAGACACAGACTTTAGAAATTGTATAAAAACCACTGTATTATTTAGTTTAGAAACATTATTCCACTTTTAAAGAATAAAGAGATTATCAAAGTACTTTCTTGTTTCTTTCTTTATTTTCATAGCCCATAATCATTACAATCGCATCTGGATCTCTTGTCGAATGTGTAATAAAATAAAAAAATATTAAAAAGAAAACACTAAGTCGACTAGAATGGTCTTTATTTCCAAAGTAGTCTAAAGCTTCTATCTTAATTCACTAAAGACTATTTATATGATTTTGTTACGTTCCTGATGTTGAGTGATCATATTATTTCCGATAGTTCCTGAGCATAATCTTATATTGTTTATAGTAATTACAGTAATAAATATCATTCCTATTGTCTCTGCTATTCTCTCTATAATATCATGTTAAGCTTATCTAAGTGTTCTATATCCATTGGTATGTAAATAGCTATCTAAAGATGGTATATGACTCAGTAATGGAATAACTGATTTCTATAGGTTTAAATCTGAAAGGTATGTATGGGTATATGTAGTAATAGATCAATTAGAGTGCGTCCAGTTTGTAATCGCCACAGTTTGGTGGTGAAAATTTTTGGCACTTTTGGAGCAAAATAGCAACTTTTTTTTGCAGACAAAATTAAAAAGCGAGGCCGACAATCTGTTCAAAATTTAATTCTCTATCGATCCTCGGCCTCCTTTTCTTTATATCTTGTCTCTATCTCGAGTTATTTTTTTTTCACTTCGACCTAAAAGTTCCTCTGATGTCTAATTATAGGCACACATAAGTTTCAACCAATAATATAGTAATCGGTGTTACAAGAACAAACTCCGATATATTAAAATGGTAGTTTGTGCTACATTGTCAGTCAGAATCCTAGTCTATTAAAATTGTTTAACAGAACTTTTTGTCTGTTCCTTTTTCGCAAAGTTTAATATGGGTCGTCCAAGCAAAAACCTTCAGAAGCTTAAAAAGTTCAACCAAGACAGACATAATCAAAAAGTTGAAGCTGAAAAAGCATTGGTATGGAATCAAGTGTCTTTTGAGTTGTGCAATTTAATTTAAAGATAGAACAATAAGATCGAAAATGAAGGCGTCTCTTCTATCGACGATACTTCGTTCGATTATGAAGACAACAGTAACTTTGAGTATCCTACTATTGAATCATGTTTCGACTTTGAATTTATTTCAGAGAGTGATGGTGAAGAAAGTTTAGAGATTGAATTAGAAATGTTAGACAACATTGAAGATCAGAATACAAAGTGTTTGCATGACACTTTGAAATGGGACAACAACAACCCAGAAATCAACAAGAAAAGAAAACATGCAAGAACTTTTCAATTGACCGACAGAGCGATCAGAAAAAGAAAGCAAAAAAATAGGATGATGGCAGAAGGCTCATCAAAAATATCTGATTATTTTCAGATTTCTAAGGAACAGTCTGCTGAAGTCAGAGCCGATGAAGAAGAAGAGGAAGTAGAAGAAGCTGACGTCTTGGATATCTCCAGTGCTATCAGTAAGCTTAGTGAGTTGCTGAAGTCAGTAGCAAACTCCCGAGTTGTCCAAACTTTGCATGGCCATTATGATACCTTTCGCTATCAAGCTGTTCTTGCCTACCTCAAGCGCATCAAAGATGGAAAAGGTGCCATGGAGGCAAGCCAAGAAGCAGCAGCTACAACCTGGTTGTCCCCATCCGAGTCTTATCACGCAAAGAGTATTCGCATGTGGACTAAGGCTCTTCTTAAGACTGGAGATATCCCTGTCTTAAGACAAGGCAAGTTCGCTAAGCGAGTGTCGCTGTTTTTAGATGAGGACATCAAGCAGAGATGCCTTGACTGGTTAAGAGAAACAAAGCCCAATCAGCGATCAACAAGAGGCTTAGTTGACCATGTGAGAAAGGTGATATTGCCTGATGTTTTGAGCACAAGCATAATAAGTGAAGAGCTAGGAAACAAGCTTAAGTCTCTGAGCCAAACCACAGTTTCAAAATACCTGAAACTGTGGGGCTTTGACTACAAGAGTACTGGCAAAGACTTTATGTACATCGATGGTCATGAAAAACAAGATGTAAAGGAATATCGTCTTCAATGGGCAAGACAGATGATGGAGTGGAAGAAGAGGATGGAGTTTTATCCATATGGTAATGAAGAAGAGGTTGTTCAACCAACCCTTCTAGATGAAGAAAAGAAGGTAGTTCTTGTCACTCATGATGAGAGCACCTTCTATGCCAACGATGGAAAGAAGACTCGCTGGCAATTACCTACCGAATCGGCTATATTGCCTAAAGGCCAGGGCAAGTCTGTCATGGTGTCAGAATTCATGTGCGCTTGCCATGGTACTATGAAGGCTTTGGTCAACGGGGAAGAGAGGTCATCAAGAACGATTTTCTATCCAGGGGGAGACAACTGGTGGAAATGTGATGACCTCAATGCACAACTCAAGGAGGATGTACTTCCGCTCTTTGAGTTGTTGCATCCTGACTGTATTGGTTTGTTTGCTTTTGATCAAAGTCAAAATCATCGTGCATTTGGCAATGATGCCTTACTTGCGAGTAGAATGTCTTCTGGGGAAATCCCCTACAAAGCAGAATCACCCTATCGCTTTCGAGACGGCTTCTACAGAGATCCAGAATCAGATCAAGCCATGATACAAAGCATGTACTTCATGCGCAATATTGATTTTAGGAAATTCAAGACTGAATTTAAAAGACTCAAGCCCCAAGTAGGACCAAGAAAGCGTTTTGGAACAGAAAATGCTTTGAGAACTTTTTTAGTACAAAAGCTACAGTTCCCTAGACCCGTAAGTTTTTTTTTTTTTTGCAATTACAAAAAATCAACTCTCCGATAACTTTTAACTCATCATCCTAGGTTGAGTACTTTAAAGGCACTTTCCAAATCCTTTTGGAAAGACGGCTCATTCAAAAAGACTGTTCGCTCTTGAAAAAATGTAATGATGAGCATACTGGTGACAAATGTTGTCTATAGAAAATACTGTCGGCACAAGATGATTTTGTTAACCAAAAGTCAATCCTAGAAGAAACAATCATCAACAATGGCCATATGATGGCACTCTATCCAAAGTATCATTGCGAAACCAATTGGATTGAGCGACACTGGGCCGAGTCCAAACGCATTGCTCGTCTTGAGTGTGACTACACGTTTAAGGGGCTTAAGGATAACATCCATAAGTTCCTAGACAGTAATCAGGTTACCAATGGTACAAAGACAATTAGAAAATGGCAAAACCTTGCTTATCGGTATATAGAAGCATATAGCCAAGGTCATGATGCCATCGAGACAAATGAGCTTGTCAAAAATTTTTCTAAAACATACAAAAGTCATAGAAAGCTCATATAAATAAAAAAAAATCCAGTATAGACAAATTTTAAGGTGCGATTTTAATCGGCGACGAAAGGGGTCAAAAGTTCCTCTAAAAAATTATTGGCGATTACAAACTGGACGCACTCTATATTTAGGCATTCTGCTACAGAATGCTATCTCTTCGGTCTTTGTCTTTTTCAACAACACACTCCATTAGCTTCGCCTCAAGTCTTTTTTGCATATGCACATAACATAAAACGTTATGTGTTTGAGGAAAGACACTGGAAATGGCATTTTTCAATGCTTGCTCATTGTCGGTGGTAATCGTCTGAGGTCCTTGGTTCTCTTCAGGCCAAGTGATTTTTTGAGGCAGTCAAGCACCCATTTGTACTGGGTGTTGTCCTCTTCGCTGATAAATGCACCAGCAACCTCAAAAGTTACGAGGGTATTAGGCTTAATGCCTTCGACACTACTAGTGCCAACAATGTTGACAAATGTCAACTTGTGAGCATTGATCTTGTAAGTAGCATCAATGACCAAGTTTTCAAGCATATTCTTAGCACCCTCAATGTTTGACTTAAGTGCAAAGAAAACAGCACTGATTCTTTTGTCATTGTCAACGTTGTAGAATACTTCGTATCCTTTGTTCTGTAGGCCGATGACATATTCATACATCATCTTACTACGCTGGGTGTTGAAGTAGCGATACTGAAGATTTTCTAAATATTTTTTAGTGACGTTGAGCACTTTATCAGAAATCAAGTTTTGATAAACGCTGCTAGCATTCAGTCCAGTCTTGAAGTAGCCATAAATCTTCTCTTCAAGTTCAGCAGACATTTTTCTGTTGATGCTGTAGTTGGTTGGGTCTTCTGAAATACTGTGATTGTGCTGACCTTGAGAGTTGCTGACAATCCATTTCTGAATCATTGCATCAAAACGAAAGTTGATGAAAACACCGCAAAACATTTTCTGGCTTTTGGTATCTTTAAAGGGATCATTTCTGTCGGATCTGATGCGCTTCTTGCCACCATGCTTACATATGTAGTTGATGGCTGTTGGCTTGGATGTCTTGATACTCATGACAACGTTGAATTCCTTTCCGAATCGACGAATATCATCGTAGATTTCGCTTTTGTTGCTGTATTTCTTGCTTACAATAGTGTTGAAGAAAGTCGAATGAGTTTGAATATTTTGGGTCATTTTGTTAATAGAGGGAAGAAAAAGTTTTTTTTACAGTTGGTGTCGAAATATGTCTATTTTCTGATGAAAAAATATTTGAGTTAATGTTTAGAGTTGACATGACCATTGAGAGCCAACAAAGAGAAATAAAAAAGGTACATTATTCATCCCCTTTTATATTTATTTTTTAATTGAATCAGGATAATCTCTCGGTACAAGAATAAATAGATAAAATTCACAGTTATAAGAGCGTATGTTAATTTTTTCTAGTTTCTATAAAGCTTTCTCCTAGATTACTATGCTTTTTCCTTTTTGAGAAGTGAACTCTAAACTACCAGATTGGATTTCAAAAGTAAATAATGGGGGGTCAATACTATCAAGATTAAACAGAGAATTACTAAAAAAAGACGGAGTGTCTCTAGGGAGTGGACAAAACAAAAGTGGGGTGTCTGAAGGGAGTGGACATTGGAGTGGACGGAGTGTCACCGCTTCTTTGTTTTTACCATGATAATTAAAATAAAAAAGAGCACGGGAAACAATTTTTCAATCTGTCAGAATATCAAAAAAATTTTTTTCTCTGCAACGGGTTTTTCTTCCCAGATCTGTATTTAAAAAATATCTAACATGCTTTTGCTAGCTTAAATCATTAGTTTATTGCACTTTAGTTGACCGAATGCTTGTTACAGGTCGTTTGTAGGTTAGATGCTCTGCAAGCAATGAAATTAGTTGGTCTATTTCATATATAACAATCGTCACATTGATTGGAGCTGGCGTTTTATTTATTATATGGTTTTTATGTAAATCAGATGGCTCTCATCTCCTGATTGATTTCGATTCTAACAAATGCAGTTTTCGCATGCAACCTGGATTATGAACTAGGAGATTAGGATTCACTTTATGCGCTTCTGCGTCAGCAAGTTGATCTCTTTCGAATCTTTACTTTCTTAGCTATCAGCTTTTCACCAAACTTATCATTTGAGGCTTCAATTTGTTAATACTACTCCTAATACGTTAAAACTACCCTTGGTGAATGTGTTATTCGCCATAGAGCTCTTTCGCTTCGAAAAGGCAATAGAGTTGAATCTTTTGCTTATCCTAACTCAGGTGCCCGATCACAAACTCGCTTTCTTTTTTTTTTCTTTTCAATAACATAATCCTATACTATCATAGCTAAAAAGTATGTCTCAACACAGCTTCTTTCCTACCGACAAACAACTAGAAGAAAAACCTCACCTTCGCGCTCATCTTTTGCAGCTGAAAGAGCTTCAACAGCAATTCTTTCGCGATCATCCAGAAGAAGATCACGATGAAGTCTGTTTCTTCGAGGTCGGTCAACTGGGACGACCTCTTGTTGCTGAATTCAGAGAAAGTTTTGTCAATTTAAACCTCAAAAGAAGAAGAAACTGCTGGATCAGTTTGTCAGCAACAGAAAGGCTGACAACTAGCTCATTCGCAACCCTGAGCACCAATCTCTTATCAAGGCTCAGTACAATGATATTGAAGCGAATGAGCAAGGCTTTCAAGAGCTCATCAAGCAAACTGATAAATTCAATGCATAGGCTGCTTCAGTGGCTGTGCCCATTCGCATTGCAATGTATGAAAAACAGATGGCAGTCTTGCAAAAGCTGTACGACTGGTTCCTAAAGGAGTACAAGACTTACATTGTCTTCTTTTTTTCATCTGAAACTAAAGAGTTGGTCAAGCGAACGGGCAGCTATCGCAACAGCGGTAAATAGACTAACCTAACATTGCGCATTGCTAAATGATGTATTTTCTAATGTACTATGTATAGCACTAGGAACGCGCTTTATGAATCAACTGTCCGGGAAAATAGGACAGGCGGTTGAGTTGGCCTTTCATGATATCATTCTGTTTGAAGGGACAGAGCTGAAGTGCCGAATTTAAGGTAATACTAGTGTTTTAAGTACTTCGAATACATTGATGTTTAACATTTATTGTGAAATAAGCTTTCTGGGAGACATCCCCTGCTTCTGTTACTGCTGCCTCTATCAACAATTCCTCTATTGCTCCCACTGGCTTTGCTTCTACTTCTGCTTCACCTGTCTCTGACTCTCTATCTCTTGTTGACAGTTACAAAACTGCGACAGAGAAAAGAAAATACTTGCAGAAATACATTCGAGATGAGGTGCTAAAGTTGTATCGTAAGTGCAATTGATCCTTCCAAATACTTTGAAAAAAAACGGAAGAATTGACAAAGCTACTTCTAGAACAACGATGCCCCTATGAGGTGAAGAGTGTTCCTTGGTCACTGTTGCTTAGCTCTGATAGCTTTATCAAGCTTCATCCTTGGACTCGTGTTTCTGGCGATATGATAGACAACAGATATCGCCCACAATGTCTCGATCTCGAGGTATTGAAGGAATTGGCGAGTAATCTCCATAAGGGAATTGTTAAAATCTTAGACGAGAATTAGTAAAACTGAAAACCAACTTATTTGCTTACCATTAGGTGAGGGCTTAGTCATAAAGGAGCTTGAATTCGTAACAAAGTACTGGTTTTTCCGCTAAATATCAAACACTGGAGCAAAGATTCTGAACGTTTTACCAAAAATCAAAGTACGCTGGAGCAAAAAATAGTGAACGAGGGAGCAAAAATTATCGAACAAATCCTCAGAAATTTTCGCACATTGTAGCAAAAAGATCGAACCGCCAAAATAGGATTTCATAATTAATTTTTATGTTTTTTATTATAACATTTCTTCTTCACGAAGACAGGCCTCAAAAAAACTAACCGAGTGTCTAATCCACCCTTGGCAATCATCTGCGGTTATTAGGCTTGATGATTCAGTCACTCGTTAGAGCAACTCACCGTAGTTTTGGAGCTCATGCTTCGTGACTCCATTCTTCAACTTGGAGAAGAGCTCTTCGATGGGGTTGAGGAAGGGCGACTAAGGAGGAAGCTTCATTGGATGGTAGCCTGCTTCCTCTAACTTTCTCATAGCCGCTGATCCATGAATTGGGGCATTGTCAAAGATGACATAGTACCCTTGAAGACCTCGGGTATTCATATGTCTTATCAGGAGATCCACGAAGTCTTCAAATTGGGCTGCCCCAGTATTCCCCATTCTGTAGTGATTGGCGGCAAGTTCCAGACCACGATGGCTCATTGCCGCAAAAATGGTAACGTTTCTTCCTCTTGATGAAGGGGCGACCATGATCCGAGCAGGCTGACCTCTTTTGGCTCTTGCTTGAGCACGATTGATATGAAGGTTAAAGCCTGTTTCATCTACAAAGATACAATTTTCATTGTATTTAATCTCCTGCTCCATTAGGATTTTGGAGCAGAATTCTCTTCGCTTGCGTCTGATCTCCTCGCTGTTTCTTCTTCTTGGATAGATTTCTGCTTTTTTCAGAGTAAATTGCAGTTTGGATCGCACATAATTGTGGATGGTGGTTGTACCAGGGGCACTTGGAAATTGTTCTGGAAATGATTCGATAAGCAAGCGGCCAATCTCTTTGAGAGTAATCTCAGATCTTGTCTCCAAATGTGTCTCCAAAAACTGCTGATGTTTGTCAAGGATGAAGCCACTTCGAGGTCTACCACGTATCTCAGGAACAAGCATTCTCCAATCATTGCTGTTTGCTTTTTTGATCCAACCGGATACAGTAGATTTTGAGAAGCCAATCACTTTGGCAGTTTGACTTAAGCTACGTCCAGCACCAACGTAAAGGTTCAAGAATATATTCCATATTTCAAGAGTAAGCTGCTTGTTTCTGTTTCGTTGACGAGTAACCGATCTGTCTGTTTGGATTTCTACAAAGTACAGAAGAAACTGTTATTACATGTAAAAATAATAACTGCTGAACACTTACCGTTGCTAACTGAAAGCTCAGGCTCTTCATTGGTAATGGCTGTTGCGTAGAATTCTTGGCTCATGGTTGAATTAGTTTGAAGTTTTTGTAGTAGATGTTGAAATAATGTAAAGATTTGCCTTTCTTTACTATTTATATGATTTTATTACGTACCTGAAGTTGAGTGATCATATAATTTCCAATAGTCCCTGAGCATAACCTTAAATTGTTTATGGTAATTACAGTAATAACTATCATTCCAATTTTCTCTATTATTCGCTCTATAACATCAGATTAGACTTATTTAAATCTTTCACATCCATTGGTATGCAGGCGGCCATCCAAAGATGATACATGATTAACAAATGAAATTACTGATCTCTATAAGCTTAGAATGGAAAGATATTTATGAACGATTATGAAAATGGATCAATTATACTTAGACACTTCAGCTACATGTCATACCAAGTTGAACCAAACAAAAATAAAGCTTTTAAATAACTTCATGCTAGATTTTTTATTACCAATGTTTTGTCTTTACTTTTTGCTAAAAGCTTTTAGCATTATTTAGTAGTTTCTCGAACAAAAACCTCCAATTAAATTATCTTGGAGTCATCAACTTGTTGAATTCTATGAAAGCAAGCAAACTAATTATGAAATCCTATTTTGGCGGTTCGATCTTTTTGCTACAATGTGCGAAAATTTCTGAGGATTTGTTCGATAATTTTTGCTCCCTCGTTCACTATTTTTTGCTCCAGCGTACTTTGATTTTTGGTAAAACGTTCAGAATCTTTGCTCCAGTGTTTGATATTTAGCGGAAAAACCAGTATATCTTTGTTTTGGTTTACCGCTCAAATCTTTTTATAACTTTGTTGCGGTCCCCTGTTCTTTTGTTTTCTTTTTCTTTCCCCTTTCTATTATTCAAATAATTTAGTGACTAGGGTAAGTCTTTATAATTGTGTAGGTATTGTTTCAATGGAAGCTTCGTGTTGTCATAGCTATCGGATTACTATTGTTGGAAAGGTAGTTGTTATATGAATTTATTATTGATAAAAACAAGGGATAAATTCTGTGAGAATTTGTATAGACTTTTATTTTTGAAAAAAATAGAAGAAGGGACTAATAATCTAATGAACTTGATGCCTATTTATACTTAAATGAAGCGGACAGTTAATCTTGCTGAAGGACTGGTAATTTAATCGAAAAGAAATTTCTTTTGACAGGACTTCTCTGTACCTGACGATTTATGATCCCGACTAAGCTTAAATAAGAAAATAAAATAATTGTAATATAGGAGCAATACGATTTAAGTGCTATGAGCATGGTTTTGATATAGTTATTGTGTGAGAGTGACAATAATTGGAATCTCCATTTATTTAGCTATTTCTATCTTTCAGTGCGAGCAGGTCTATAATGAGATCCTTGTCTTCACTACTTCAAGTATGATTTTGCTTTATTATGTGAATGTCCGCAACAACTATAACTGCTAGAGTGCATCCATTTTAGAATGTGCAAAAACTCAAAAAGCGACATTTTCTAACATTCAATCTCAGATTATAACCACGACTATTTCTGTTATTTTATTGGTTTAATCTCAATTTTCTGTGAGACTTTTGCAATTTTGAGAATTACTCCACAATTTCTTTGGCTTCAAGCACATCCGATCCTTGACTATATGCTTGTATATAACGCACACAGCGATTGTGATAGTGCCTAATCTTCAATAGAGACTCGCCAGAGGGACACACGCTATCTAAAAAAGAATCTATATGTTCTTTGAGTGCCGCAAAACTGTAATCACAGTTTTGACGAGCAACCCGTTTGCTATCACCCCAATAGCGTTCGATCCAGTTGCATTCACAGTGGCACTTTGGATACAACTCAAACAAATGACCGGAGCTAGCTATCACTGTTTCTAACAATGAGCGTTGCTCTTGAAAGTCTGGCTGGCTTTGCAAGAGGTGTGTTGCGCAACATTGGCTTGAAGATGTTTGGTCTTCAATGCATTTAAGATTGAGGGAGTGATTGAGCCCTCTATCGGCAAGTATTCTTTTGATACCAATAAAGTACTCCCTGGAATCATGCTTCTTGTCTTCATGTCCCTTGTCGATAATTTTCTGGTATTCCTGTCGTTTTTGTTGTAGCGAAAGACTATTGTTGAAATAGGTCTTGACAAGAGCATTGTGGTTAAATGTTTTTGAGACATAAAAGTCTTGCTCTACTCGTACACCCACAGAGTTGACATAGTAGCCCTTCTTGTACTTTACACTGCCAGGCTTGTGTATGGCAGGATATTGTTGCATTCCGTTGGCCACTAAAGCATCATCACTGAATGCTTTGTGATTGCTGCTTTGATCAAAGAGAAAAACACCAACCATATTTGGATGAAGCATCTCAAATAAAGGAATCACATCATTGCTTAACTGGTCTTGCATGTGCTTTGATGTCCAATAACCATCATTGTTGACACCAGGAAAGAACTTGACTCTGGAAGTAACATATCTTCCGTTCAATGTTCCTCTCATTGTACCATAGCAGGGGCACTGAAACTCTGAGATCATAATTGATCTGCCCATTGACTTAGGGTGTATGTAGCTTTCGCCTTCATACTGCCAATTCATGGCTTGGCCATCATTTGAGTAAAATGTACTCTCATCATGGGTTACCATGACATGCTGTTTCTCATTAGCACCAAGGCTAGGAGGAATTATTCTAGAAACATCCTGATGATTATACTTTTCACAAAGATCGAAGTAAGTCATCATTCTTTTAGACCATTCATATCGGTAGGCAATAACATCCTCCCTCTCATGGCCATCAAAGTATAGAGTTTTTCCTGACTTCTTGAAATTAAAACCCCAAGAATGAAGTCTCAACCTCAAACTCTCATGAGACAAAGGACAACTAGTATCTTCATTGTCAATAAAGCCTGAGTTGAAATCAATGTTCAAGGAAGGCAAGATTATAGTTGTCAACTGCTTCTTTAACTCTGGAATGTTTCTTAAAGCCATTGGTACAGAGCGAAACCAATCTATGGCTTGTGTTTTGACATCGTTGTCGTCCAACAAGGAAAAACGCTTTGAATGCTTGCCTTGCATTGAAGGCGCAAGACTACCTTTTTCGATGAACTCATGTACATCCTGTCTAATTTTTGACTTCTGTAGTTCAGTGGCGAGTTAAGCCAAAAGAACTTCGAAGTCTCACTTGATGCCTTCCTGATCATCATACCACTGTTGACACGAAGGTTCAAGTACATCTTTACAGCGAGGAGCCTGATGCTTTCATATGCTCCTGCTTTTTGATGCAATGAATTTTGACCAATTGCTGGATTGAGCAAAGAGGTCACCTTTTCCAAAGCGCTTTGGAGAGTATCCAAAGTAAACTGCTTCTCTACTTCAACTTTACTTTGTTCTTCGACAATTGTTGATGTTGTGAAGATTCTTGTCATTTTTTCTGATCCCTTAGCATCTCCACGATTTTGAGCACGTTGGCGTTGCTCATGGCGCTTGGTAACTGTTAAACCGTGGCGATACTTGTTGACTTCCTCTTCAGCTGCTTTGTTCCACTTCAACTCGTCAAAAGCAGAAGGGGCAGGGACATCAACTTCCATTGGCTCGGCAACAGCTACAGTCTCCTGATTGTCACCGGAAGCCTTAGCGGAAGACTTTCTCAAGTTCTGTAATCTTTTGATATTGGCTTTGACTTTAGGCATTTTGATATTATATTGGAAAAAAAAAGATGGAAAGAAAGGGAAAGGAAATAGAAAGCGTGGCACAAAACTCGACATCAAATACTATACTTTACATATATGGTGAATCGTACTACCTTATTTAAAACCCGCACCAATGGAACTGAATAAAAATCTTAATTTGGTAGCGACATATTTATATTTTGGCTGGGCGGTTGACAAACTTTCGACTCTAATAAAAAAACTTTTTTTTAATCTAATTTAAAAAACGAAGATCACTGTGTTATTCTAATCATTAAAATAAACAATATGATGATTCGTTTGATCGAAAAAGGTTGAGTTTTGAGAGAGCAGATAGAGTTTCTACTTTTTGTAAATTTTCGGACTTTATTTTGCACATTCTAAAATGGATGCACTCTAGTAACAAGAATGTTGTTTTTGAAGCAAGATGCAGTTTTAGATGACACTTGACAGGCTTGGTTCTTGGTCTGCAGATGCGTTTATGGTCTTCTATTTAGAAGCTCTCAACCTTTTACTCCTGTAAAGGTACAAGAAGTATTGCAGGCACATATATGCTCTGGCTTTATGTACTGCCTGCAGTGCTCTCTTTTTACGCTTTATGTATACAAAGTAACCATGTTTTCTAAATGAATAAAGTATTTTTTTTGTAAACAAACTATTTCATTTGTAAATCAATATTACTACAGCATCGTGGTCCTTATGCCAATGTAGTCTTTTTATATGCTCAATACTGTTGTCTCATAAAAACAGAAGAGAACATCATGAGGTAACTCATTAGAACAAATGGACAAATAAACAGATTAAGTATTCAACTCTCACATAAGTTCTCATACATATCTCATTAAACGACACTTTTACGTCGAATCTAGAGTGGAGGCTCTAAGTAATAGTACTTGAAAGCCGAAAGCAAACAAGCATCTCTGCGATGCTCGTTATGTACATCCGAGTATTCTGTACAAGTCAGCATGCCCCTACTTATAGCTCGAGAGAGTAAACCAAAACCAGTGCAAAGTATCTGTTAACGATATTCATATGGTCATGAGGAAATGAAAACATATAAAGTATAGATGAGAAGCATTTCATAAAAGCTAATGACAAACGCGTAATTTTGCAAGATGTTGATTTCTTTTTATTTCAAACTGTTTCGCATTCGGTACTCTAACACAAGGTGGTGCTTGAACTGCAGATACCAACGCCTGTCTAAAGAAATTGTAAATGAGTCAAAAGAGTTATAATTGATGTATCGTAAGCTAGATGCATCATTAAATCAAGACACTTATTTAAGACACAATTCTACTTTGTGTCACCAAGCTCAATTTATATTGACAATCTCATTCTACACTGAACAAAACCATCTCTTTAATCTTGTTTAACTCATCTTGACTTAACAGATAAATTAATAGTGATGTCAAAGATGAAGTATAAAAGAAGAACTAACGAACAAGACCGGGGTAGGGAAGAAAGAAAAGAAAGGTTGAGTTAAAAAAACGTGAGTCATGATTTTAATAGAGTAATATAATTGGCTCTACTTTAATTAGCAAAAGAAAAAAATTTTGGTACCTAAAACGGTTCAGGCTTTCTTTCGCATTTTCTACACTTTTCGTAGTTTGAGTGTGTTACTGAGCTTAATATTGATTTAACCTACTTCTTCGTCCTATTTTCTTGCACGGACCTATGTCAGCTCCAAGTGGCATCCCTTGGGCACAAGTGGCAGAGAAGGGCAACCAGATGCGCATCCCTTTGACTCCACGATCTCGACATCAGGACACTACAGTCAAGTATGTCCCTGAAGCTATTTTTCAGTCTCAGACTATGAAACAGAGCTGTTGAATCGTAAGGCAGCCAATATCGTACACCAGACTTTGACAGCAGGATCAGTTCTTTTCTCATTTCCTTCAGGCACCTTCGCCAATCATATTCAAGCATACAAAGCCATTCAGACACATATTGGGTCTGTTGAGGGTGTCGTATTTGGGCATATACAGAAGCCAGAACGACTTATAATCGGAAATTCAATTAATCATCATCAAAGGTTATTTTGACAGATAATGTCAAAATAACAATAAATCAAATAATGTTCACAAAGTTGGAAAACTAAAATCATTTCAGATATTACCAGAGGTAATCCTGAAATCAAACATCTAACAAGCATTGGTAAAAAGCGATGATATGATATATAAAGCGTTCAATGTGCCTAGCTAACACATTGAAAGCATGATCAGATTTATATTCATTGACTCTCTTTTCATCAATACTTGAAATGGCTATATGACATGATACATGTGATAGCAGGATGGTTGCATAGGCCTTATAATACCAAGGTAGCAGCATCTAACAAAACAAGCAATGATTCTAGAGATTTCATTATAAGAAAAGACTAAATCATTACTTGGATAAAGATAGTTCTGAGACATAATTACAAAGGGCTTGTCTATCGTTATCACCTAATCTAAACTGATCTAAACTGATCTAAACATCCAACGAAACAAGTGAACAAGTATGAAACAGTTATGCCTGATATATTGAAACACTAATCAAGATTAAACATATCTTGTCGAGCATAATTATTATCTCTCCAAGATATAAATCAAGTAAACAATATATCTCCACCTTATTCAAGGCGGGGGATAAAATCTGGCTACAGCCATCTTTCCATTAAGGTGACCAGTCATCCTAGTAGGAAAACTGCTCATACAGATAAAATTATAACGGAGTGATTGATTGAAACCGAGATAGAAATAATATATAAACACAACATGGACTTGCAGTAGAATTAGTTCCCTCTCTTTCTTTTTAATAAAAAAATCGAGTTCCCTCTCATTGAATCTATTTGAGACTGCAAATATCACACCAACAACAGAAGCCAATTGGTCAGTGGTGGTGTAGCCATCCATGATTGAGCCAACCCCTCGATCCTCGTAGTTCAACTTCTTGGTTTGCTCTTCTTCTCTTTTGACTCTTTGAAGCAATGCAGCAAAAGTACTTCTTGGGTTGGGGTTTGCATTGATCTTCATCATTTGCTGCGAACGGTACAAATGCATAATGGCGGCACCATACAAGCACAAAGTGGAGTATCCGATCTTGGGCAATGGAAGCTCTTCGGCACTATCATTTCTCTTTCTCTTTCTACGGCTTGTTCTGTTTACAACCTTTAAAGCATTAAAAGATTAGTCTAACGAACAAGACATATTTTAATTACTTACAGCATCATCCAAGAAGTAATGAGCTTTTTCGCCTGTAACAATGTTGCGCAATTGAGCAGGCTCATGGGCAAACTTAATGTCACACCACTCTTCAAATTCTTTGATCTTGGGATCATAGGCATTCTTAGTATTCTGGGGACGTGCAGTGATATTGTCTTGATTGGTCTTATCAATGGACTGTCTCATAGCTAACTCGGCTTGAATACGAGCAGAATGGCTTTGTGCAGCAGTATTTTCTGATGAGTGCATGGTTCTTGAAGTAATGATATAAAAAGTACAAAGTAAAATTTATCTTTTCCTAAAGCCATTGTCCAGCTTGACTCTTTATATACTTCTTTTTATGAAGTATGATTTGTAATTGATTGTTCTAGTATATTCTGAACTCAAATTATTTGTAAGTAAATAGATTTAGACAATATCTTGAGAATTGTAGAGAAACTGACATATATTTGGTAAGAGTATCGATAAATCTATAGAAAAGTTGCCTATATAAAGTTCCAGCTATTACTATATACTCTTCCTGTCTAACAATTTGTATAAATTGGCAAGCTGCAAGCTGTATGTTCAAAGGCTATGTAGATTGTTCAATTTATGATCTGCTTATGCTATAAATTCTTAATGCTTATGTAAGAATTCAAACACACTTCAAGCTCATATCCAATGATATGCTAAGAATCTGGATTTCAATTATTTTATTCTGGACACCTTTTAGCTGGGAAACCTGGACAGTGTCCCCGCTTAATTTTTTAACATAACCTTTCATTGTCACTAGTATCTTTCTTTTCTGTGGCAAATTTGTCCACTTCTTCTTTTGTGCCTCAGAGAGCTTCTTCACCAATCGAAAGAGCAAAAAAGCCTCCTTCAGCAGCTTCATTAAGGCCGGCAATTCTTCTTCTCTTCATCTGGAAGTTGCCGTCCATCGAGACAAGCTTTCAGTTGCCACCCGGTTAAATTTGTCATATGTTAATGATTGCAACAATCATATTCGTGATGCATAAAAAATTACCTCACATCCCGAACAGACGCTCATACTCTCTAGACCATAGCTTAAATCTACATGGTCTTGGGCATAGCGGGCAAGTTTTCTGTAGAGAAAGTATGCTGAGTTGAGCACATCATTCGTCATGAGAGCAGTCTAGATAAGCAAAGTGAAAGTGGATTGTTAAGTACTGTCTTAAATCATGTTGTACTGACTTACTCTGGAGCTCAAACCAGGCATTCCTTGATAGACGTCATTACAAATATTTACAAAGCAATGGTTTGAGATATAACCTCTCATCTTGAAGATGTGCAAATAGTCGAACAAGGCAAAATAAATAGCACAGCGAGGTGATTTGGTCTTGTTGGGCATCATCTGGTTTTCCAAAAGCTGCTTCAACAAGGGATTGCAGCTGCAATGCATAACTTCTACTTCTTGAATTGCTATAAAATAATAACCACATTAGAAATGAAAGAATTCAACCAGCTCATGTTACTTGGTATACCATTCAAGAAATAAAGAGTCATTTTCACAACGCCTCTATGGTGGCAAGAGCAATCGTATGGCTCGAAGTGAACTGACTTCTTCGAGAGATCAGGCTCACCATGCAAAAGAAAGGAATTCAAATACCAATCTCTCACCTTCTTGGCATGTTCAACCCAGCTTTGAACATGGCTGCTGATTTCAGGGGCAGTAAAATTATCATGATCCATGAATGACCCAGAGTAGTCATCCACGAAATCATTCATTTCGCCAGCAGCAATTTGCAGCATTCTTTGCTGGTAAGCCTTTTCATCTTCGATACGTTGCTGTTGCAACTTTTCTTCTTCAAAGCGCATTTCTTCTTCTTGTTGTTGATGGACCTTGATCATACGCTGTTGTATTTCATCAAGATCATCCTCGTTTTCCTTTTCGTGTTGGCTAACACTTGTTTTACTGATTCTTTGTCTTTTAGGGTTTCTAATTTTGATTTTGTTGTAATCTTCACGTTTCATTAATCTCTTCATCATTGTTTTGTGTTTGGTTTTTTTCGAAAAAGAGTCAAAAAAGTAAAACTATTTTCGCTTTTTATTTCCATTTATTGAGCTTGTGACTGACTTGGAAACCTGAAATAATGGAATTCACTGCATGATTCTAATTGCTTAATTTGCTGCATCCTACTGTTTACATACAATAATCCCTGAAAAAGGCTCCCGATTTTAACAAGGCTTGTTTACTTCGTTTATTATCAGTATAATATTAAAAGAAAATCAATAAAAGTTGGTTCAGTGAAAGTCCATCAAACCATTTTATGCTTTTAAATCAAACAACCAAAATTTAGCATTTAGTCTTAACTGTAAATTACAATTGCTTCATGAGAACTTAGTCTTATACTATAAAAAATAGCCCGTTAGAATTGCCCTAATTTCTTACGTTATAAAATAAGAAAAAATAAGAAAAAAGGAAGAAAAAACAAAAAAATTCTTTTTTGACATCGTTTCTAACTTCTTTTGTTGTTAGGTTTTGTAACTACATCTATAACATTACATTTTATTCAAAAAAAACTGCTGAAAATTTGTCAAAAATATCAATAATTATATCTGACACTATATAAAAAGAAAAATCTCATCAAGACGGTTTCTTGACGCGAGAAGCTGGATATAAGTTTGCCTGATTATGGACTTTTCTTTGATTTACTAGGAATCGCAGTCGGGTCGAGTCAACTCGACTTAAAACCCGTCGGGTCAAAAAACCGACTCGACTCGACTTTGTTTTTTTAAGCATATAACCGACTCGTAACCGACTCGACCTAACCGAATGACCCGTCGGGTTCGTGTAACTCGGGTCAGCTTCAAATAAGGAAGTATTTACTTGGGATCTTTTTCAAGTTTGAGATGAGCATGTTAAGTAAATTTTTAAATATGCTGTGAATTTATTAAGTAAGATCGAAATAAAATAAATGCAAAAGAAAATTAAGAATCAAATAATTAAAAATAAATAAATAACAATTGTGAATATAGTAGATAGATAAGACAATTGTGTATGCATTTAAACAAAGTATAGAAGCGGCTTATGCGATTTGCAAAATAGAAAAAAATAACTAGATCTTGCGCAGGTGTTGTATATCTTGAGACCAGTAACTTGACAGGACTAAAGTCTTGGTTGTTTTTTTCCCCAAGCTTAGCTCTTGCAATGGTAGTGATGCGCTTCGTTCGGGAAAAAAGACACTCACAAGGCGTTGATGTAGCTGGTATAGGGAGAAATTTTTTTGCCATTGCTGAAAGAGCAGGATATTTTCCACCTTCAATTTTCAGCAACGAATAGGTCTTCCTGATCTGCAAAAGGTTTGAATTGAGATTGTCTAAATTTAAATTTTTCCCCATACCTCTGTTTAATCTACCAAGTTTGCCTGTTTAACATCCAAGAGTCAAGGCTAACACATATGATGCAGCAGTGAGAATATTTGAATCATGGGCATCTGCGCAATTTGTTCTTACATAATTATTATTAGCATTTTCTCTTGATACATTTAACTTTTATACAAATTGTTTGATAGTAGCTGGCTTTATATTTGAGCATTGATCGCTCATCACTTAATAAATAACTTTCCAAATAAGATTACAATTGTGATAAATCGCATAACCTTTACTCTTTTTCATTGTAGGTTTGGATTGTTAGATTTTCGGTAGTTCCGCGTTTTATGAAGGTAAGATCATCGTATTATTGATATTGCAAGTAAATAATGAAAAGAAAACCAAAATGACCAAAATGATAAATGTGATGTAAGAAAAGGAGTTTTTTTTTAATCGAAAGCAAAATCGAGCTTTATACTACTTCTACAGTAACACTAAAGTAAACCCGAATACCTCAACCCGTCGGGTACCCGACGGGTGACTCGACTTTAGATTTTTGGCAAACCCGACTTTTTGTAAGTCGAGTCGAGTCAAACTCGACCCGTACCCGACCGATTGCGATTCCTATGATTTACAACTTCATACGTATATTTTTATTTTTTCTCACTCTAATATCACACTAAAAAGGTACAATAATATACAACTACTTTTAGCAGCATTTTCAACAAACATATTGCTGGTTTTGCATGCTACTCGTTGCATAACACTTGAAAATAAATGATTTTACTAGATAAAATGCATTGATTTTTGACAGATTCCTAAAATAGAAAGTGGTTATTGGCTTGACTTTTACCTGGAAGGCAATTGCTACCCCGCTTGTAGAACCGTTTTTTTGTAGAAAGTGTATACTTTATTTAAACAGCGATGAAAAACATTAGGTTTGCTACACTCAATTTTTTGTTAAGAGTGTACTAGCCACTTGTGGACAAAAATAATTGAACAGGAGCATCGGGGTACCAATGAGCCTGATCAAAAACACACGTATAATGATAGCGCCAGAGAGCGCTCAAACCCTTTCCCAATATTACAAGCGTAGAATCAGGTAAGAGACAGAAGTGAGAGTCTGCAAAGCTGACTAAGGCAGTCCAGAGAGAGAGAGAAAAGTGGGGAATTGGCTTGCTAGTTGGGAAATCTCCAAAATGTGTACCCAATAGGCCCACTTGTAGGGGCAGCTTACAAAGAAATGAAAGAGGGACTCATCGTATATCTGGCATATGGGACACAGCGCTGTAGTTGTTCGGGGGATCTTCCAGTGGTAGAGTTTAGCACCATTAGCGACACTGGCATGAATGAGGCGCCACCAAGGGGTGAAAGCAGACTGAGGTAAAGGTAGTTTCCAGAACACCTTCCACCATTTTTGAGGCAGTAGTAGGGGGTACTGAATACGAAAGGGCACATGTCGATGGACTACTGAGTGTTAAGCTGCCCACCATAAGTGCAAGACTTTGAGTGGTGCAGTTAAAACAGGGAACAAGCTTTGACCATCAGAATGGATTATCCAATTCTCTAGTGGAGGAAGAGGAGAACTCAGAGACAGAGGGAAAGGCGAAGCAATGGGATCGGTTGTCGAAGGAGGAGTGAACTGGCAGAGTTTTGATACCGCCGGGTGTAGGGAGCAGGCTGAATGACAGTGATTGTCGGTCAAAAAAATTGTATCAAACAACTGGAGCAGAGAGCGTTTTGTTGGTCGAATGAAAGCGCGAGCAGCAGTGAGAGAAGCTGAAGATTCATTGAAACATAGAAGATCAGATACCAAGAAATAGTTGCGAATGACCGGTGGAGGCAAAGCGAAGGGAGGGTGATGGAGAAGCACAAGCGACAGGGGAATGTCCAGTAGCCAAGAGACTGGCCAAGCGGAGGAGATCTGAGGTCGTGGAAGGCTAATGATCAGCCGTAAGAGTTGCTGCATGGAAGGGCAGTTCTTAAAAAACGGCTTGAACATGGTCGGACAGAGGAGGGCAGGCAAGAAAGAAGCGTGACCAATGGTGAGCTGAAAAAACCGCAAAAGTCAAGGTGTCAGGAAGTCTGCGGGATCAAAAGTGTCCGTCATGCCCCGGAGATAGACCATCTGAAGAGCCAATGCCTGATCGCGGATATCGACGATACCTAAGCCTCCTTGTCGGCGAGGTAGACAGATCGTTCGCCAGCTCGGTTTGGGCCAAAAAGGAAGAGCCAAAGTGGCCACCGCCGTCTGGATGGATGAAAGCCATTCATCTGGTAGGGGCACAACCCGAAGAAGAAACCAAAGCCGACTTAAAACCAGCGTGTTAACGACTGCTGACAAACCTCTGACCGAAAGATTCCGTGTACGAAGATGATGTGTAATGATTATGGGTTATGAAAATAAAGGAAAAACAAGAAAGTACTTTAATAATCTCTTTATTCTTAGAAAGTGGAATAATGTTTCTAAACTAAATAATACAGTGGTTTTTATACAATTTCTAAAGTCTGTGTCTACTCAAATGTGAATGGATTTTACTAATCCTTATTCTCATAAAATATAAGGGAAATAATCTTTATATGACGGTTGAGGTCTTCTTCCAGTGTTCTACCATTGTCCTGCATTTTTACCGTTCCTGAATACAGTTGGATTAGGACTTTTAAATCTGGGATGGCTTGATTTGGAACTTGTGTAATTTTCTCTGTCCTTTTTCTTCTGAGTAAGCATTTACTGCTCACTTTGTCTTATGTGTATATTAGCTTTCACTCTTTACATTATGTTGAGCTTCTATTAGTTTGAGTTGTATATCGTATTTTAAATAAATGATTCTTTTATTTGATATCATTTTCAGTATCTACTTTTATTTATCATATGGTGAAATCACCACATGATGAATGATACCTAGCAATTTCGCTTTGAAAGCTGAAAGAAAACTGTCAAGTTGCGCCTGTGTAGAATACAGAGGATAACCCAACGATCGGACGGAATTTAAAGACGAAGAGTCATGCCATTCTATACCCATTGCGGTACATATCTGGGACCAAGCGGGTGAGGGAGATCCCGTCAGGGAAACTAAGACCGTCTTTGAGAGATTTGTTTTGGCATTCGATGCCCTGAGGTAGAGGTCCAAAACCGCCAACAAAGCTGGCCACTTGTCTGGGGAGTTCAAAAAGACCTCAAGGTCATCCGCGTATGCCAGTAATCGAACCGGAGGGATTGGTATTAAGCGACGCTCAAAAGCCATCGGTTTGCATGCCAGACGTTTATCAGGGGACAGGACAGGGACAGGAGTACCCTGAAAGTGGGGGCTGGTAAGAATGTGGCGAAGGAGTGGCTCATAAGCTAAATTGAAGAGAAGGGGTGATAGTGGATCACCTTGCCGAAGGCCTCGAGATTGAGTGACAGGAGCACTGAGCCAGCCATTGACCGTGATGCGAATCTGTGTGCCAAGGAAGAGGTTTGCCAAACTTTTGATTAGTTGAGTAGGGAACCCAAAGCGCCGAAGGACTTGCTGAAGGTAACCCGGATGAGTTCTGTCATAAGCCTTTTCCGCATCCAAAAGGACTGCTGCTGCCGGTAAGGTGGGATTCGATTCACGTAATGCCGTCATCAGAGTATTGTTGAGCCAGCCATTATCAGAAATAAGGCGCCTTGGCATAAAGCCCGTTTGGTAAGGATTAATCAGATCAGGCAGAATCAGATTGAACCGATCTGCCAACAACTTGGTAAACAGCTTTGCATCGACATTTATTAGGGAGAGGGGTCGCCAGTTCTTCAAGAAAGACGGGTCACCCTTTTTGAAGAGGAGGACCATACGAGTCAAATGCCAAGAAGGTGGGAAGGTGCCGTAAAGTGCATCCTGTAATACACCTAAAAGTAAGTGAAGCCCCGCCTTGTGTCTGGGAAGGATATATTGGTACACTTCGAATGGCAAGCCATCCAATCCCGGGCTTTTGCCGGAAGGACTACGCTTCAAGAGAGCAAGAAGGTCTTCATGAGTAAAAGGGTCCATCAACAAATTCTGGTCGGAAGGCGATAACCCAACAGTGGGAGGAACAGCCTCAAGGAGAGTATCCACCGCAGTCTGATCGATTGGGTCGGGAGAATACAGATCCTCATAGAAGACACGAGCAATTCGCAGCATGCTAGATATATTGGAGTGAAGCCGACCGGTGGACGTGTCTTGTAAAGCCTGGATGGTTTGTTGAACCCTTCTTGCACGCAAGGTGTTGAAAAAATACCGGTTGTTCCGTTCGCCCTTTTCCTGCCAACGAGTCGCGGTACGCAATCGGTATTGTTGTGTTTCCTTTTCAATAAGAGCGGTTATCTGCTCATCCACTGTAGCCAAGCGAATTTGAAGGGCAGAATTGTTCAAAAGAGAAGCAGAAGTAGTTATCAGTCGAAGGAGTATGGTGCGCTCAGCCTGCAGGCTAGACAGTGTATGACGTTCTCTAGTCTTTGAATGACGGGAGTAATTCTGTGCTGTGTTACGCAAGAGAAGTTTAAAAGTCTCCCAAACCCGATGTCGTCTAGATGCGAGAGCCGGGTCATACAAGGGAGGTGTCGAAGGTAGAAGAGGCGGAGGTGGCAGCTCAATTCCCAATTGAGCAAGATCCTGTTGTTCCAAGAATGCAATAACAGTTTGATCCAACAGTTGACAGAAATGCTTATCGGTCAGGAGCGTAGGGTTGAAACGCCATGCTCCAGGACCACACGGAGGCCCTCCAAGGAAAAGATCAACCGTGAGAAGGCTGTGATCCGTCCAGTAAGGTGGCATGTGATGGATTTGGGGATTGTGAAGCTGAGCTCGTAGATGAGAATCAAAAAACATATAGTCAATTGTCCTTCGAACTGTGGGATCCGACTGACGGAAGAAAGTGTGAACTGCGTCAGGAAAACAATCAAAAAGTGTGCCTCTAACCATTCTATCCAAGGTTGGGCAAAGAGATGAGAGCGAAATTTAGGGTCTTTCAGATTGGAGTTGAAGTCTCCTAACACAAATGAAGGGAGAGGCTCGTCATACGTGTCAGAAAAGAAAGGGACAGTGCGACGGAGTTCCTCGAGAAAAAGAAAGCGTTCATTGTAGGCTGGAGGAATGTACAAGTTAAGTATAGTGCAAGGTTGATTACCACTCTCATCTTGGATGACAGCATAGATAGAGCGACCGTCAAGATAAGATGCGGCATCCCTGATGGATAAGGTTGAATTCAAACAAATTATGGCAGTATGCCAGGTAACGTGAGAGTGAGATCTTGGAAAAAGGTAGGTGCGAAATTTATGAAGGTGAGTGTCTGTAAATGCATGTGCTTGAGTAGGGAGAACATCCTGACGGCATAGGATGTCTAGAGATAAGGAACGTGATTTTAAATGAGCGATGAAGTTTTTGCGCAGTTCAGGTTGAGACTCTTTGAAAATGCTGCGAACATTTAAAGAGCCTATTCGTATGGTGTGACTATTCATTGTGGCCGATGGCCTTCAGTGGGAGAGGGGATGGTGCCACTTCTGGCTCATCTACTCTATCATCAGGTAAAGAATCCAATTCAATGACTAGAGGATCGTTGTCCCGAAGTTGGTCGCCTATATTCTCTGAAAGACTGCTCTCAATGCCTCTCATCTCCACCGCCACCGTATCAAGGGCGAATCTTGAAGCCGAAGTACCGGTAGAAATGCCAGAAAATTCACTATGACTCTGGGATGTAACTGGATTCTTTTGCCATTGAGAAGCAACCCTCTCCATCGCCTCCGTTTGTATAGTACGATACTCCTCCAGTAACTCAGTGTTGTATAAGTAGGTTCTCAGCAGTAACAAAAGAGACAAAGTACGACTAAGACTCAACTTTTATTGTTTTGTCCGGATTAAGTTCAAAGTAAATTAAATGAGCTTTCTAACTAGTCAAGAATCTATCTCTATTTATACTATTCTATTGATGATGGCGAGTGACTTGGTCTTCGATGCACAATGTCTATCTTCGTTACACCTTATCTTATCTACTAATGAACAACTATTTATAACAGGCCAACTTTTATGACTTCTTGCATTGAGACATGAATAATTAAGCAGTGACATCTTCATAGTCCTACAAGACTTGAGATATTAATATCACCATCATTATCATATGACATCTTGTAACTATTGTGAGTCTAGATATTCTATTTGTTAATCCTGAAATGATAGCAGTGACATTTGGTTGTCAGGCTAGACACTCAACTCTATAGCTCTGTTACAAGTGACTGTGTAATACGTCTCTTTATTTGGTAGTTTATGATCTGAGTCTAGACAGAGGTTACATGTCAACTATTGTGTTGTTCGATACATCGTTCGATACAACACTCAGAATCAGATTGAGAAGCTGTACCGTGCGATTTTTGGCGACCATGTTATGTAATGTGTATACTTTGATGTGATGTTGTATAATAAAGACTATTAAGTACTTTTTAAGACTGTTAGTAGCTTTATTGAAACTTCAGAGAGAGAAGAAGGATTTATAATACACGTCTAATTGCTACAGGGATAATAGTTGAGGAATCCTAATTAGGAGATTCGTAATACGTTGGGTGAACACCTCTTGTGGAGGTTAAAGGGATATTTAAATATAAGATAATCAAGAGATTAGGACCGTTTTATAACAGACCACAAAAACGACGTGTGTGACCATTTTTGCCACAACCAAAACAAACCTGATCCTTTAGTTTAGGGCAATCCCGACGGAAATGACCTGCCTGCCGACAATAAAAACAGATGAGAGCAGCTCCTTGAAACGAGGTTGGTGCATGGCGATCCCAGTAGCTAAGATACAATCGTCGAGTAAGATCCTGAATGGGAAAGCCATTCAAACATTCGGCATTACGACTGGCTGTCTGCGTATCAATCACAAAACTAATCTTGCCATCAAAGAATCCCTCACAAGTGTGCTTGCGGATCTAATGTACTGTGCCGTAATGTCTCAACGATTCCTTTAAGCCCACCAACAACTCATCGCTCTTTGGAATGTGGATCAAATTCAGTGCAACATGAGCAAAAGATTTGGTGCTAGCTCCTGTTGAACTAGCTGTTCCTAGAAAAGTGGCTTGATCAACCGTCAAACCGATCTGTAGCGCACGATCACGAGCCTCTGCAGTAGTGAAACGTGCCTCGATCAAGAGCTCACTCTTATGAGGGTTATTGGTAAACCCACTGAGATGTTAAAAGCCCTCTGTAATATTTGCAGTCTCAAATAGATTCAATGAGAGGGAACTCGATTTTTTTATTAAAAAGAAAGAGAGGGAACTAATTCTACTGCAAGTCCATGTTGTGTTTATATATTATTTCTATCTCGGTTTCAATCAATCACTCCGTTATAATTTTATCTGTATGAGCAGTTTTCCTACTAGGATGACTGGTCACCTTAATGGAAAGATGGCTGTAGCCAGATTTTATCCCCCGCCTTGAATGAGGTGGAGATATATTGTTTACTTGATTTATATCTTGGAGAGATAATAATTATGCTCGACAAGATATGTTTAATCTTGATTAGTGTTTCAATATATCAGGCATAACTGTTTCATACTTGTTCACTTGTTTCGTTGGATGTTTAGATCAGTTTAGATCAGTTTAGATTAGGTGATAACGATAGACAAGCCCTTTGTAATTATGTCTCAGAACTATCTTTATCCAAGTAATGATTTAGTCTTTTCTTATAATGAAATCTCTAGAATCATTGCTTGTTTTGTTAGATGCTGCTACCTTGGTATTATAAGGCCTATGCAACCATCCTGCTATCACATGTATCATGTCATATAGCCATTTCAAGTATTGATGAAAAGAGAGTCAATGAATATAAATCTGATCATGCTTTCAATGTGTTAGCTAGGCACATTGAACGCTTTATATATCATATCATCGCTTTTTACCAATGCTTGTTAGATGTTTGATTTCAGGATTACCTCTGGTAATATCTGAAATGATTTTAGTTTTCCAACTTTGTGAACATTATTTGATTTATTGTTATTTTGACATTATCTGTCAAAATAACCTTTGATGATGATTAATTGAATTTCCGATTATAAGTCGTTCTGGCTTCTGTATATGCCCAAATACGACAGTTGGTTATTACTTTCAGCAAGACACCATCAAGGATTTGCGCAACTCTCTTTCGTTCCTTTTGTCTCACTTTTGTCTCCTTCGTGGTGAGTCTGCTCGCCAAGCCCAATTGCCTGATTTGCAGGTTCTCGATCTTGAAGGCGAAGGCTCTCAAAAATGCCCTGCTTTGATTTTGGTAATGAGACAAGGCAAGACCAACAAATTCGGAAGAATGGAAATTGGGGCATGTATTCGTAACGCTCGGGTTGAAATCTGTCCATTTATGATGTTTGGTGTTTACTTTTTTGGAAGATTCCATGTTGAAAATGAGCCTTTTCCTCGTTTTGAAAACTCTTCTGACTGGTTTGACATTCAACTCTTGAAGCACAAAGCTGACCCCAAGGAGCAATGGACCTACCACAGTCATTGTGCAGCCATCGATAAAGCATTCAAAGCATGCAACATCACTTCTTCAAAGAAAACGCATGTTAGTCGAGGTGCTGCTGCTCGAATGGCTGATATGCAAGGTGTTGAGGAATCAGATATTCGAAGAATGGGAAGATGGAACAACAGCTCATTGAATGGTGCCTATCTCACCAACTTGCCTCGTGGCATCATGCGTAGCTTGGCTGGGTTTACCGAACGAGGTACCTTCTTTCTCCCCCGCGCCACCATCACTCCTTCAGAAAATCTACAGGCAATGGTGTTTCCTGAAGCAAGTCACTGGCTCTCAAAGCTTCATGATGGTACAGCAAGACAAACAGTTTCCGCAGAAGGCTTTCTTCAACTTATGATGACATTAAGAATCACGTTTCTACAAGATTCTGTATTCATGCAGCAACTGTATCCAGCACATTCATTGTGGAAAAATCCTTTGTTCCGTCATCCCGAATACTTGGAATTCAAACGGTATGTCAATTGATCTAGAGACATGAAAGCATCAACTAAAAAGTCTAACTATATCCTTATTTTAGAGAGCTGCTACTCAAAGCCCATGAAGAAGAACATCCTGAGAACATCCTACTCCAACGTGTCATTCCAGTAGTTGAACGAAGACTCACAAACATTGAAGAGAGTGTCCAACAGTCCAATCAGCAAGTTGTCCACCTGGTGAACCGCCTTTTGTTGAACATGTCCGACATCTCTACCGGCAGGGCCCCACTGCAAATCAACATCTCTTGGCCAGAAGGATCTGAAACTCCTCAGACAGCGGTAAGAAATATGCCTTCCTCACAACCAAGAACCGAAGAAGACATGGCCACGATTGAAAGTAGCTTGGATCAGCAAACACCTTCAGCAAGTCCCAGCTCTTTCTCTCTTAGTGTCACTCTTCACTCTTTGGAAGAGTTGTATAGAGAGTGGACTGAAGGGCTAGGAGGCCTTCCATCGGTTGAGACCATGAATGTCAGCCAAAAGGGATGGTACACAAGAAATGGGCAGAAGACGTTGTACATGAGGAGAAACAGAATCATGAAGACCATAAAGGATTATGCAGCTTCGAATGGTATAACCGTTGCAGATGCAGTCCGCATAGCTGAAAACAGAAGACAAGTAACCAAGAAGAGTTTGAGTCACTTGGGCAAAAACTGCAATGATATTTTTGAATAGCCTCATGGCTATTTTTTGAAGACCTATATGAATAAACAAAACTCATCTACATATGTACTTGTGCTATCTATTAGCCTTTGATCTCATTTTGAAATTACATTCTACACTAGATCAGGCTTCTTTACCTAATAGAGTGTTTGGCAGTCTGCAGCAAAATTAAGTATACAAAATCTCTCAAAAGAGGATCTACTACAAAGCTTATATAACCCATAATCTTCCTACAAGAAATTATAGCAGTATCATTAGCTATGGTAGTGGAAGATGCTATTTAATGAGTAATGCAAACCTTAAATTATTTTAAAAAACAGAGTTATTAGTAGGTGTCCCAAACTTCAAATAACAGATTTTATTTAAGAGGACATTTAAAATAACAGCAATTTTCTCTATCGGATTTTAAAATAAAAGGTGTCCATTATGTTTCCAGAGGTATCCGAAATTTGTTATAATGTAAGTTGTTGAGATCATTGCTCTGATCTGAATTGTAACTTAGATCTATATAGTGTTTCCTTGATCACGTCGAAGACAGTGTCTTCAAGGCCAACGGCGAGAACAATCGAAACAATTCGACAGGCCGTTACGATGAGAACGGTATTTTTTCTTTGTCATGTGCTAGACATGGCGTGCCTGAGCGTATGCTCAGCATCTACGGTGGGGAAGGGTAAGTTCCAAGTAGTTTGTTTTCTAACTAGATTCTAACCTCATCATCAATTAGCCATAAATATGCCTTGGCTTGCGTTAGCCATATGTTGAAGCAACAAAAAAGCGAAGGAACCAAGTATGGTATCATGTACGATATCATTTGTTTAGTGAAAAGCCATTTGGAAGTAAGGAGTCATGAGTCTAGATTGACCTATGCGTTGATAACTTAATTGATTTAATTGATAGCGTACATTCCCGTACTTGATGATGAATGACACCTGGTATGGAGTAACAGCATTCCATGCTTATGCTCATACTATGGCTTATCAAGTCAATTACAACCCTAGATATATCCAAAACTTTGGATATACCGACGGTGAAGGGTGTGATAGTTTCTGGTCCTAATTAGATGGATTTGTGTCGATGACCAGAAGTATGTCGAAGAGAAATCGACAACTGTTGGTCACAGATGCAGTGGATCATTTCACATATAACAAAATGCTTGAACTGCGTAAGTTTACTACATATACAGTCTGACATCTTTTTATTTCAGATTTAACAATTCTTCATAGCCAAGCAAATCAAAACAAAAAAAGAAAAAAACCAAAAAAATCTTGAAAAATACAAAAAACAATTAGAAGGTGTTAACACCGAAAAAATTTTAGAAGAATGGCAAAAGGCCAAAGATTTGTTATCCATGAAGATCAGTAAAAAGTTTGTAAAGAACATTCTTTACAAAGAAACTGAAAAGAACATTATCAACAGCAAGCCCTTCATGGAATACTTAGCTGCTAAAAAGCTAATGTATTATCTTCAACAGATGTAAGTTTTTGTCTTTCAAATATATGATCATCGTATTTACTGTCTCTTTAGACAAAATCCCGATCGCATGACGAAGAAGCGAATCGAAAGACTCAGACAAGAAACTGCTTGCTTTGAAGTCTTTGTATCAAGAGAATCCTACTTCAAGCCAGTCGAAAGCTTTGAGGATGAGTGCATAGCTCATCTCACCGATCAAATCAACGCCCAAGTCACTAACGTCTTTGTCATACTTGTTAAGAACTATGTTTTTGCTTTGTCTTTCAAAGAAAGACAATTATCTGGAAACGGGAAAATTGGTACGTTCTTTTTTGATATATTGATCACTTGCAGTTTTAAACATTATTGTCTGGTTACATTGTAGGCGCAAAAAAAGCTACAAAGCTTGTCTTGGCTCTCAAGCATATTGCTTTAAACGCAAAAAAAAATTATTTCTTTTTTCAACGAGCACTTATTGCAGAACTGCAGTAAGTTTATAGCGATTATATACAATCGAGCATATAGGTAACATGTCAATGTCCAATTAGATCAACAACAGCAAGAGCAACACAGAATTGACAGTCTTGAGGCGGCTGTAAAAAAGTTTCCCAAGGAAAGCTCCTTAGCTTTGCCTCAAGATGTCATGACATGGCACAAGATGTGTCGTGCTGAAGAAGAATTACAATTGCTGAAAGTACGCATTCTATACTTGTAAGCCTTTTATCGTTTATGGTTTATTAAGCCTTTATAATAGGAAGAAGAAATGCGATTTGTGCAGAATGTTGAGACGAGACTTTTCTCAGTCAATCTCGGAATCCAGTCTGCTCAACCTGAGCATCTTCTTCTACTAGAAAGACGAAAGCGCTAATTGCTTTTGCTGCAGAGGTTAACTCATACCTTCCTCGGCATGCCCCCATCCACTCCTTCTTTGTCGTCTCCTCTCTCTCCTTCTGCTTCTCCTTCTCTCGTTGCTCCTTCCGAGCCTTCAGCCGATGAAGTCTCTATATCAGAATCAATTCTTAATGAAAGCGATGATATTGTAGATGGAGGCAAAATCAGCTCTAACGAAGACAATGAAGATGATCTCGCTCCTCTTATTTCCGCGTTGAATATCGATTAGAAGATATTCAATAAATAAAACAATTAGACTCGCAGCTCGAGTAGCTTGCTTCTTGTAGTGTTAACTAGAAATATAAAGTTGTATCTAAAGGCTTAGTAGATGCATTGTTATCATCATTATTGTTATTTAAAAAAAACTTTTGCTGACCGGAGGCACCAAATCCATGGCGTTTTATACGCCGTAGATCAGAATTAAAGCTTAACAGTTCTCAATAAAAGATAAAATATTTATTCAAGTCAATTTTTTTTTCTTAGTTAAATCACTAGCCATAAGGGTTCATGGTAGCTTGTGAACGACACATAAGTACTAGCAGACTTGGCTTCGCAATTGACAAAGATGTTGTCAATTTTGGTTTTCAATCTTGTTGTTCATGTTACAGATGAAGGAATGGCACTACTCAAACTATCATCATTCACAAATGACAGTATGCTTGATCTTAAACTAGATTCTACATTGAAGTCGATGTTGAAGTCACCAGCAATCACAACATATCTATAGTCTTTTTCTATAATGAAATGTAAAGCTTCAAGCAACAAAAAAAGTATCGGCCGAGTGAGACATAGATACTACAGTACAAAGTATCTTGTACTTTAACAGCAGCAACACTAATCGTACGTGTGCCTGACTGGAAAAGACGAGAGTAAGCTTGAGGAGCTAAGGATGATCTTTCCAAGAGCCTGTCAGATATATAGCTTCTTGAGCCAATCTTTTGGTTTGAGCCCAATTCTCGATCCACAGTAGAAAGCATCTGTAAGCCAGGCAGCACAAATTCGTTGGTTGATTCTGTCCATGTCTCATTCAACAGCAGTACATCCGAAGAAAGAAATACAGAATCAGATGTGATTTGCCTAAAATTAGGGCCTAAACCCTCAAACATTGTAGGAAATCACTTGGATGTCATCATTGTTGGGCGAGCGTGTTGACAAATGCCTGAATGATGGCACCAGCTGAACAGAATGTTGTCTGCGTAGTTCTTCAACCAAATCGCTTTGTTCTTCAGCCCAAATAGGTGCAGGAGCAATGAATTTGTTGTCCTTGGGTATGATCGTTTAGTCCGGCTGCTGTAGCTGCTCTTGAGCAAGCAAAATGTCGTATTTGGGCATATACAGAAGCCAGAACGGACTTATAATCGGAAAATTCAATTAATCATCATCAAAGGTTATTTTTGACAGATAATGTCAAAATAACAATAAATCAAATAATGTTCACAAAGTTGGAAAACTAAAATCATTTCAGATATTACCAGAGGTAATCCTGAAATCAAACATCTAACAAGCATTGGTAAAAAGCGATG
>JAIWNE010000147.1:0-69532 GCA_025331445.1 Blakeslea trispora | reverse complement strand
TTTATTTTAACTTATAAAAAAAAAGGTCAAAAAATTTCAAAGTGTTAAAAATTGTCTGGTTTCTAGGCTTTGTCACATGTTAAAAAAAAGGAGAGAAAAAAAAATTGATAGACAAGCGGAAAACAAGCCAAATTCCCCGTTTTAAAACTGCTAAGTATGCTTAAAAAGGAACGTTATGTTCTAAGCTGATACTGTTAGTATTTTTGTTGCTCATCGAGAAAGTCTCTTTAACTAAACCATCTCTTATTCTATCAAAAAATCATTTAATCAAGATATTATGGTCAAGCTTTCGCAAGTATTGAATTTGGTGGCTATAAAAGTACGATTTACTACAATAAAAGGTGTCGTTTTATAAAAAAAAAATAGTTTATTATCGTTTAAGGGTTCAAATATGAATCTTCTCTACACTTGGTTGAAAAAAAAAACGAAACACAACTGTCAATCTACTGATGTTGAGCAGATGTAGCTTCAAAGTACTAGATGAGCTGAAATCACGTTATATACACCTTGTAGTCTAAATGGTATTAATCTGTTCAAAAATAAATAAATGTTCAAAAAGAAATAAAAAGAAAAAAATCGGAATTAGAATAATACAGATCCTGAGCGTTGATTGGAACAGGCCAAAAAAAAAGATGTAAAAACCAATAAAATTTTTTGTGTTCGTTTTTTCTCTTTATTTCCTTTTCTTTATCTTCTCTTCTCTCAGTGGTTTCAGGTTTGTATTTTACAAAAAGAAAAGATCTGGTACTGATATAAATCAACTTGCGTTTAGAGTAGTCTTAAGCAATTAACTAGTCTTATTATTGTACATGATGCTAGAAAGGTAAACACTTTGCTTAGTTGTAAGAGCATCACTAACATTTATCTATTGAAATTTTGTAGTGTATTGACTAGCTCTGCGTCTGCGGTTGTTGTAAATAAGCTGACAAACCCCAACATAGGTTGCTGAGTAAGTAAAAGGTTTTGATAAGCTTATTTAGTCGCTAACTTTGAGTTGATTCTATCTATTAGATGATCTGTTCTGTATATCTGTAAAGGCCAAATCTCAAAGCATCCAAAGGTGAGTTTTTTTGTTTATTTATTATGTAATAAGCTGGTTCTAATCCTTTTATTTTATTCTATTTTCATAGTAATCTGTTTGCTTTTTACAACAACCAAGCCGCTTTTGCACTTTTTCGCCTTTCTGTAGCTGTTATGACAAGTATTCCGTGGCAAAAAATGTATATCCAAAGGTAAGTAAAAAATTTCAAGACTGCAATACGTTTGGCCAGTAAAGAGACCAAAGTGAGCATGGGAACCTGGTACGTTCAATATAGAATAAGCCAATGGTGCGACGTATAGTGTACGCCCAATATATAGTATATAGTAATATTTGCAATAAATAAACTAATAATATAAAAGAATACAAAAACGTTTTCCGTATTATATATTAACCGTATACCAAAAGAGTAATGATACAAGGCGTAGCAGCCAATAAACAAAAGTAATATACCAAATAAAGAATACATCTTTAAACCAAGGTCGAATAGCAAAGAAGTGTATTTATAGCATTCGTTAATAATGTAACATAAAAAAGCGTATGGGAATGAAACAGTGTAAACACCGAACTTTTTTTTGGAGCCAATGACATGCTACACGTTTCAAGCAAAAGAGCAAATAGAATCAAGGTATAGGCCTGTAATGTTGGTTGAAAGTTAAAGATTACAGGCCGAAAGGTATGTTTTTTGCCAGCCTAAAGAAAGGTACATTTCACGGAAATTAAGGCCTGAAAGGTATAATTTTTGTCTGCTTGAAAAATTATACATTTCACGCAACATTGAGGCCTGAAAGGTATAATTTCGCTTAAATATACACCTTGTCACATTAATGTAGTTTATACATTTCACGGAACTTTCGCCGTGAAAGTTTCGTGAAATGTATAAATTTTTTTTTGTAGTGCTGCTCTCAAAGGCTATGATGATTGGTGATTAAGGTGAAGTTACTTTGGTTCTTGTGTGTCGTGCTTTGTGTTGTTGATAGGTGTTTTGAGGTACAAGTCTGGTTTGTATTACGCCGTTATGAGAGGAGTAATAGCTGGCAACAGTTGTGGCCAATAGAAATACTATCCGGTTAATTGTTGATTGCAAGTCAAGTCCTCATTGTATTGTTCTAGTTGTCATGACTAGGTGTTGAAGCATATACTATTTTATAGTAATCGGTACTCTCTGTTCCTCTTTTCTTGTTCATTCTATTCTTGCTTTACTTCTTTGTTTTTTTTATTTTCTTATTGTATTGATTTCCTTTATTTTATTTTTATTTTGAATTACCGTTTGTTTCTTTTATTATTTTATTTTCTCTATCCTCTCTATTGTTGCTGATGGCGCTATTTCTGTCTTTGGTGTTACTCTGGTATGACTAGCAAGTCCATTAGAAATCGTTGTTGGGGATCTCTCTTTTTCGTTTTTGGTTATTCCGATCTTATTGTTCTGATTTCTTTCTGTTGTGCTTAAATGATGCTACGTTTAATTTATTATTGAATTAGCGATCAATGTCGGTGTCACTGAAGATTGTTAATATTACAATTTGACAGTTTATCTTGGCTATTGTTCACGTTGTCTCTATTTTTGGAAGTACTCTCAAGAAAGGTTCCGCTAGATATTAGAAAATGTTGCTGAAATCACTATTGCGATTTGTTTTATTGGTGATTGTAGAAATTATTTTTGTTGACTAAGTTATTAGTCTATCATTTTAAATAGAGTGCTTCGTGCCTCATAATAAACCGAATCGAGTCTTTTCTCTTATATATTTACTACTACCTTCAAATTTTGTCTTTGAAGCTTACAAGTGCCTAAATCTTACCTCATTCTATTAATATTTCTCCTCGTGTGCTATTGATAGTTTTTACAGTCGGCTATCTCCTTTGTTATTTCTTATTGTTTACTTGTTCGAATCAAAGGTAACATACTGGAGGGATATTAAGTTGTCACTGTTTGTCGTGGTCAACGAAGCATTGAAGCAACAACAGCCACTGGAAGTTGAATATGACCTACCATTTAGGTACAACCCAAACAAGAAAAGGTTTAAACCGCAAATAGTAAGCAAGAGGAAGAAAAGAAGTAAGCTGAATGTAGTACGAATAAGAAAGATGATGCAAGTGAATGGACTGTCGTCATAATCGTATCAATGAAGTAGTAGTTGTAATGAAGTACGCAATGACCTCTTCCTTTATTTGAAATAGTGTAGTTAATTAGCGAAAAATAGAAATGTATAAATACTGTGATGTTGTTAATTATAAGTTCTTCATCAAAGACTTATAATTCCAACACACAGGTAACTTGTATAAATTATATATAAATAAAGATCAAAGACTTATAATTCCAACACACAGTCACTTAACCTCCGTTGAGAGTCATAAGAAAGTATCAAGACGACATTTTTGTCGGGCCAAGTAATAGACATGTAGACAGTTCTCTAGGTGAAGCCCCTCAGTTTGTAAGAAGTTGGAATAAGTCCAAAAAGAAAGTATTCAAGCCAAATACTCAAGTTAAGCGAAACATCAAAAGAAGAAAAACAATGGAAGGTGAACAATCCACAAGACTAAGTAGATCAAATACATTTGGATCGGACTCTGAATAACAAGATTAAGAGAAATAATCAATTTCATTTTAATAAAAATCATCTTTCATCTACTGTTGATTAAAAAGAGGTAACAACATTATTGTTATCCTTGTGTGAAGTCCGTTATCACTGTTTCCTGCTAAATCAAGCTCTTGGTATATACAAAGCTTGACATTTTTGTCAGTCTTGTCAATAGTCTTCAGTACGTAGATTCAACTCTCAGTGCACTACGGAAAATTGGGTTTTCCGGCCCGTAACTCATGCCCAAAAACATGAGTTATAGGGGTTGTTATAGAGGGTTATTGTGCAGCAAATTTATAACTCGGTGAAAAATTGTCAGAATGAGCTGAGACTTGACATGAGTATATCTATAACTATCTAGAACACATTTTTGCAAAAAAATTGAGACCTTTACAGCAAGTATTCATTGTTTTATAGCTGTTTAATTTCTAGTATTCTTTAACTTGTAAAAAAAAATAATAAATTAATTTTCAAGTGTTTAAAAGTCCGGTTTTTACCTCTGCCAAATTTTCCTCTGCTAAAAATCAATTCACTGCAAAATGAATCCATCAACCTGATTGGCTGAAACACTTTATTTTTTTTCTAAAGCATAAAGAAATTATGCAGTATGCTAATGTTGTTGGTACATGTTGCAATGCTGCACATGAAGAGGCAGTGAGTAGTTCGTAGTGCTGCAAAAGTATTCCTGTTCTATTAGGAAAGGGCTTTTGCGAATAGTTTATCGAAACAGTGGCTCATGAGCTCGTTATTCTCTTTTTATAAAAAAATAAAATAAAAACACTGCTTAAAGAAGAGTGATGCTGGTTATTTCGTACAAATTAAAGAAAGATTAGTGATGTCGTTGTTCTTTTCACTAAATAGAGAAAAGGTATTGAAAAGTTTAGGCTGAATAACCAAAAAAAAAGAGAAGCTCGATACAACTGAAAAAAAGAGATCAATAAAAAAAAAAGAAAAAAAAAGAGAGAGGAATTACTGTAGTCATGTAAAAGGTAAACTATTTTTTATTTAAAGGTGTCAACTAACAATTAGAAAAGGCTCTGATAAAAGCTGTAATATATACTAATGTCTTGAATAGCTTTAAGTTGTTTGAAAGAAAAAAAAAAGATTTAAACATATGTTGTCGCTCAAAAAATTGTTTATAAAGAGAATGCTTCTTCATTACTTCCTACTGTTTGTACGAATCACTGTTGCTGGTCTCAAGAGTGCAGTATATTGAGAAAGCTCACTCAAAAATACTAGATAAAAGAAATTGAACGTTTCTTTTCGTAGACAAAGAATTACAAGTTAAAGCTTTGCATGTAAAGCAACTTCATTTAAAGAAATAAAAAAAAGCTGGTGGTTTATTGTTGTTATTGCAGTTCGTTATTTAGTATTTCTACAAGTTGAGATGAGCTTGTATGGTTTGCGTAGTCTGATCAGTCGTATGTTGCAACTGAGATTCTCTTAAAGTCGATAGTCTTGAATTAAAAAAAAAAAGAGAGTATTCTCCTACTGTAACCAATTAAAAAAAATCAAAGGTAAAGAAAAGTCAGCAACACCAGAAAGCGTAGTCAAAAAAAAAAACTCTGATCGGTCTCGAATATTTAACAGCAGATAGCTGTATTTAAACAAACTTCTTTAATCTGGATATATTAGGAAGGCATCTTATCCTAAAACAGGGTAAAGGAGTATAAAGAATCAAAGTAAAGTCTTTAACTGTAACAGTTAATGAGATATTATACACATTAATTTAAATAAAAAGCTGTGCTCTATCCATGGATACCAAAATCATAAAATGTTTCGGTTTAATATACATCTACCAAAAGGGATCATTCATCAACCGACATCCTTAATCATCCAAAGACATTGTTTCCGATCAATGGTTTCTAATCAATAAAAGTTTTCATTTGTCCTTGATCAAGGAACGAATGATATGTTGCTCAACTCATTCGATTTGTATCAAAGCAGACAAAATTTGAAGAGAGAAAAAGTATAAAAGTATCATTGAAAAAACCACTTTAATGACCATATATTCTTTATTCTAAATCCATCAATTACCTTATACAAAATGTCTACTCGTATCACTGAAAGATGTTACTACTGTCACTGTGATGAATGTGGTGTCCTTCCTCCTCCCAGACCTCTCTTAAACCAAGCTGAATACAATTACCATGTTAGAACCAAGAAATTTGGAGGCATGAAGTATGCTAAATGGAGAGCTTCTTACAGTAAGTGTATGACTTGTAAATAACAGCCCTCGATTCTAACTTGCATTTGTTTTTCTTTTCTGTTTAGGTGGAAGAACTGCTGCTGCCACTACACCTGCCTACTACCGCAGAAGAGTTGCCACAGTTAGTGCTCCCGTCGATGAAGGTAAACAGTTGGATATCTCGTACCTGTAGTGTTGAATCATTTCTAACTAGCTTCTAGTCGACTCAGAGCATTTTGATTCGATGGATTACACTATGGATGAAGCTGTTGATGATGAAGTTGAAGCCCATGACGATGATACTGAGGATGCTGATGCCGCTTCTGATGACGAAGATCTATATGATGAATTTGTTTCTTGCTGTAAGTAGTATTCTATTATTTCCAGTTAGAACCATAGACTAAGTTTAACTTTTTTTCACTTAGCCAACAAAGTCCCTCAATCTGAAACTTCAAAGATTCTTTCTTCTATGGTTTCCAAACTTCATGACAATAATTAACCAAACGCTCAAACCGAAGAAGTAATGCGAACCTTGAACAAAGTTTTGAAAATCCATGGCGACGGATACCGATTTCCCAAAACTGTGGCTACCTTTGTCGACCGAGATCCTCTCAAAGCAATGAGTACAGATGGCATAACATACTACGCAGCATGTCCATCTTGTCACCATCTCACAACCATGCAAAGCGAGCCAACTCAAGAAGAAGAAATCTGTAATCAGCCATTGCAAGGCGCCATTTTCAAGCCCACTGGATCCGGTGAATTTTGTGATGGCTTGGTGTATGAAAACGACAAGAGTGTTGAAAATGGCAAGCTTATTCCCAAGTTAGTTTACTCATACTGTTCTATTCCCGCTACCTTGAAGAAGTTCTTTGTACGAAAAGGCTTTTCTGATTAAATCAAGGCATGGAAAACCCGTAATCCTGCTGAAGAGTATCTTTGCGATGTTTACGATGCTGCTGGCTTTCTTGGGTTCAAGTCCTCTCCTTCCGAGCCTCCTTTCGTTACTTTGTCTGATTATAATCCTCTGCTCACTTTGAACATTGACTGGTTTAGTCCATTTGGTACAAACCATAGCGTTGGTAGTATCTATCTTACAATTATGAACCTGCCAAAGAAAAATGGCCGAGACTTAAAGAAGAATATGATCCTTGTTGGTGTGATCCCTGGTCCTTGCGAGCCGCCAACTACAGCAATCAACCACTACCTTGTTCCTTGGTGAAAGACTTGAAGACGCTTCTAGAAGGTTTAGAGATGAAGATGGTGATGTCAGATGGCACGATCCAAAACAACCAAGTTCGGGCATGCTTGTACGCTATCAGCTCGGATCTACCAGCCACGAAGAAGCTTGCTGCAAGTATGTCTTTCAACAGTGGATTCGGGTGTCACATGTGTAAAACATTCTTTCCAAGATTTGAAGGCACAGGTAACAACCGTAACTATTGCCATTGGAATTGCAATGATTGGGAGCCTAGAACATCAGAAGAAACAAAAAGAAGCTCTGAAGCATGGAAAAACGCAAAGACTGTTGGTGAAAGAAGTATGTTGGAAAAGAATAGCGGTGTGAGGTACTCAGTTCTCTTCGAGTTGCCTTACTACTCGTACGATTGTATCGCTATTGAGCCCATGCACGCATTGTACCTCGGTGTTGTCAAGAGGGCTCTAAAGACTATGATTCCAGAAGGTGCACTGCCCAATATCAAGAAGGCGATGTTAGGAAGCATTGCATACGGCCCACACGCTTCCTGTGCCCAAATGGCCAAAAAGATGACAAAAGAGGGTTTCCCCCATATGAAAGCCGTGGAGTTCAAGAACTTTATAACAACTATCGCTGAACAAGTCCTGTCTCCTCCCATCCTCGATGCCTCTGATCACTCTTTGATCATGCATCTAATAAACGCTTTGAAGCTTTCTGACAGTAACGCAATCAGAAAAACCGACATTGAAGTAGTGCACCAGCATTTGCTTTCTTTCGCAAAAGGATTCGAACAACGGTATGGCACCCGCTCTGTTACTCCCAATTTCCATTTCATGCTTTACATTCGTGAATGTATTGACAAATTCGGTCCGATCTCTTGCTTCTGGGGTTTTGGCTTCGAGCGCAACAACTTTTTTATTGAAAACATAAACATCAATCACAAACGAAACTTTGAAAGAACCTACATGCATAGAATGCAGTCGATTATTTTTTTCAAACGACCATAACTCTGTTGCTCATTATACCTCTAATTAAATCTCTTCCTTCGCTTCTTTTCAATATCTATAGACTTTTTCTGTATCTGCATTCCATATCTTTAATAAAAAAAAATATTAAAAAAGAAAGCATGTGTTATAAGTTGAAAGTATAATACCCTAGTCTTTTTGCTTTGACAATAACTTAGCAAGTCGAGTCCTATAAAGCGTTGCTCTGCAACTGGTTAGTATCCTTGACAGCGTATACATCTCGACATGTTCATTACCGGCTATTGTGAAAAAATAAAATAAAAGAAAAATAGAAAAAAGAATGCATTCCAATCGACGTATTTAAATAAATAAATTCATGCACATTATAATAATTTCTAAAATCTTTCTCTCTCTATTTTAAATTGTCTTAACAATCAAGCGTGTACCAAGAATCTGATCAACTCACAAACAACGGTATGGAACTAGTACCTTTTGGATCAGACAGTTCTCTTCACAGAGAGACTATTTTCAAATTCTCTGAAAAAAATGGTAATCCTATGGGTCATGAACAGTTGCAAGAGGATGGCCTTGTGTTGGTTTCTTTTGCCAGAAGAGCATCCAACAGACTTATTCAAGAGGATTTTGAGTGCTTGAAAGCATATTACGAGAGGCAATACGAGACACCTCTTGAGACACTTAACGAGGTGCAGAAAATAAAAAAAATCAAAGTGCTTGGATACGTTTACGGTTCTCGTTTGACAGGTCGAATCAATGCAGCACAAATGTATGCATTTCGTCCTGATGACTATGAAAGTGATGATTTGGAGAGGGTACTGGATGCCCGTGGTGAAGAACATCTGCGTGCAGGAACCGTGGAGTACTTTTTCTTTCATGACATTGTATTACATGAAAATGGCGAGCGCTTCTTAACCAAACATTGCTTTGCTTTTGTTAGTTGGTACAAGAACCCTCGTGTTGGTGCAGAAAACTTTTCAACAGGAACAAGCGAGACGAATCTTCCTTTTCGTAAGAAATATGAGCAAAAAATCTCATACAGCATCTTGCCTGTGCATAAGTTATATGTACCCATAAGTATTTATGCAACTGAAATCGATGGGGTTTTTATTGCTCTTCCATTGACAAGAATGTTTTTTTGAATAAATAATACACATTTTTTTTATTTATTTTTATGCATTTATTCTAGTTTCAGCAAAAAAAAAAAAGACTACAAAAGTTCGTGATCAACAGCCCAAGCGGGTAGATGCACAATGTTTCTTGTGTTTCTGTTGTTAATGGTCTTCACTACTCGAGATCCCAGTTCGGTTGTTTGGAAGCTGTTGTTTCGCTTGCGATTGTCGGCAAGACGAAGCTCATCGAGCTTGTCGAAAAAATCAGTGCACTAGATAAAGGTGTTGGTAAACAGTGTTCTCTTTTTTACATTCATATCTTAACTTACTCTTTGCTTTCTATAGTGAGGAACTCCTCTGGCCCTAAGTTGCCTGCCTTCCTCATTGTATTCGTCTTCGTGATCAGAAATCATCTCACTGATCAACACTTGCAGACATTCTTCATGAGAACCAAAGATACCGTTCAGTTCGTTTTGGTGACTCTCGTACGTCTCTCTTCTTCTGTCCAAGAGCTAAGTCAAAAAAGCAAATGCACTGTTAGGTAAGAGAGTTTTACAAATCCACCTTACGCAAATTGAACTTACATATGTCTTACAAGTGTTATACTTTGTTCTTTTCTTCAATCGATCTTGTTCGGCTGCGCTCAGTCCTGCCTTTCTCATGTTGTGTTTTTGCTGATTGTATTGTTGAGTTAGGACTTCTTTGATGTACCTCTTTGCCATGTCTCTAGGCCACAGGTAATGAGAGGTAGCATAGGTGAAAGAGTGTTAGTTCAAGGTGCTTACGATGATTTGGTTTACATTAGGACCATTGTTGGGCCCATTGATTAGTTTTTCACTGAGATTCCAACCAGCAATCCCCAACTGTTTTATCTGTTCATCTAAAATGATTGACTAAAATGGCTTTCAGAAGATGATTTCCTTAAATCAACAGGTATTGATACTAACACGTATTTGCTTGAGCTCAATTTTTGACCCAGGAAAGCCATGTTTCTTGTCTGCAGCAGGCTTGTTGTTGAACTTAGCCTTGAGCTCCTCATGGTCTGCAGACAAGTGGTCAAACTTTGTCTGGTACAATTCCAAAGATCTCTTTGTAGTATCCAATTCTTGAATTACTTCATCCAATTTACGCTCTATTGCCGAGTTGTTGGAGCGAGGGGTTGGAATAACACGACGAGAGCTGGTTCCAACAGATGGAATGGCTCTGTTGTTGTTGGCGTTGGAGTTGTTGTTGTTGGTAGTAGTGGTGTGGAACATGCTGGTACTTTTGTAATTAGTAATAAAAAGCAGAAAAGACCAATAAAGCTTTCAGTTACCGAGCCTTTTATACTTATAGCATTAGATGTTACGATCTAAAGTAATTGACACATTCGGAATTTGAATGAAACTTGGCTTGAGCGCCGAATAGATCAGAATGAAATATCAGATAGCTAAAAACCAATTAAAAATTTTTCAATCTCTTTTTCTCTTTTTCTCTTTTTCTCTTTCTTTTGTTTCTTTTGTTTCTTTTGTTTCTTTTGTTTCTTTTGTTTCTTTTGTTTCTTTTGTTTCTTTTTGTTTTCTTAAAACTCTTCCGAGTGGTTCATGGTATGTATCTCCTTATTAAAAAAGAAAGATGTTTATTAATATGAATCAATGTATAGTATTGCAAGACAAGTAACTGGTTTTAGTTGGTGCTATGTTTAGTAAGAAAGGGTAAGTGATCGATCATCTTTTTCTGAAGCAAATCTAACAATGTCTTTCGTAGTAATCGATGGCTACTTACTCTATCCTAAAGATGTATCTAAAGGGCTAAAGAGGTCCATTATCTGTAATACTGTAAGTAAAAAAAAGTCTACAAATGTTTGTTTCTTTGCTGATATTAACTTGGATTTATCTAATAGATGCTCTATCCTCTATCTCTATTGCGAAGGCTGGTGGCTATGGTTATTAAAAGGTAAGTAACTTATTTATTGCTCATTTTCTCGATTGTTTCTAATGATTATTTTTTATTTTGATAGTTTATTTCTGCTTTCTATCTATTGTTTATTGGTCACAAGAAGAGATCTAGATGGATTCTACTCTATTCTGAATGAATGGAAAAAAAAATAGGGTCAAAACGATGTATCTAAAGGTAAGTGTAGTATGTAAAGACTACCACAGCTATGGCTGGGTAAAGAGGTAAGGAAGGGTATGGGGGACCCAGTATGTAGAGCATTAGATTAGCCAATGATGTACGAATCAAGATCCAATGGATCGATCGTATAAACAATTTTTTTATTAAATAAACCAATAATATAAATGAATTCAAATGACGTTTTCCGTATTATATTTTAACCGAGTGGTAATTGAGTAATAATGAAAGGCATAATAGCCAATAAAGAAAAGTAATGAGTACCAAATAAAGCATACTGTTGTATTCATACAGTACGGATCAATTATTTAACCACTTATGAATCTACAACCATTCTCTAATTCGACTTCAGCTTGTTTCATTTGACATTCAATTCGGATAAACCTTCATTCAAGGTCAGGACTGACATCTTGCCAATAATTTACCAGTTACTGGGTTTAAGGTACAGATGGCCAATCATTCTATTTTAGTAATTCTTCTTTACAAAACTGTCATCATTCATCTCTCATCCGATTCGTTGTTATCATAATCATCTACAAGCCTCTAGAAAAGTTTTACAATCTCAGTTGAAATATCATCTTCATGAAAAGTATAAATAGCACATCAATTTTGAAGTAAATAAAACATTATCTTTAGTCTGATTAATTCTCTGATTTCTATCATTGTGATTTCTTGGCCTATAACATTTTTTTTTAATCTTATCTATTCTTATTTACTTCAATTCTACTATGGTTGCTCCTGTTTCCGATGTCCATCCCCGTACTCCTACTGCGGAAGAAGCTGAACTCATTTTAACTTCACCACTTACGGCTGAAGAAGAGATGGAGCTTGATGCTCTTCATCCTCCTATGGATGAACCATCTACACATGTACCAGTTCTTGACACTGATGAAAAAGAAGACTTACCTTCCTCTGGTTCCTCTGGCCCTTCTGTTTCTCCTGATTCCGGTAGCCTACAGGATAGCTTCGCTGCATTGCAGAAAGAAGTCGAAAGCCTGGCCGCCAAGATTGCTTCTCCTGGAAGTAATAACAATGAGGACATTGCTCAAATTCGTAATGCTCTTCAAGCAAGAACTGATGACTTGGCCAATCTCTCAAAGATTATCAAGTTGATTCCGCAAGACAATTCTAACATTGTATCATCAAAAGTAGTTTCGCCTACCAAATCCACTGGTTGTCCTAGAGAGATACCCTACTTTCAATGGACAGGACGTACTGTCTTCGCTCCAAATGAAACTGCCTATCCAGATATAGAAACTTGTCTCAGCAAGTTTGAAGATGTTATGCTCTGTTACGAGTTAGACCTTGATGCCAATTGGTATCGTCTGGTCGTAACCAGAATAGATTCTGACCAACGTATCTGGTTGAGTCAATATGTCCATGGTTCTGGAAAAGCTGTTACCTCAATCACTTGGGATGAATTCAAGTCTGCCTTGATACGCAAATACGGTATGACCAGCACTGACTCAAAGTTGCAGGCTCATAAGGAACTTCAAAAACTGCGCTTTAACCACAAGCAAGAAACTATTGAACAGTTTATCGATAAGTTCAACACTTTACGAATCAAGTCGGATATCCATGATAGCCATGTGTTGATCAATTATTTTACCGAAGCCTTGCCTGCCGATTTGGTTGATCGAATTAACATTACACTTGAATCTGTTCCCACAGAAAAGAAGATGAGTCTTGAGTATGTTTGCTCCAAGGCAAGAAACCTGTTCAACCAATCCCGTTCCCGTAATGCTGACTCTGGTTCTGGTTCTAAAAGGTCCAACTTACCTTCCTCACAGGCAATGGACTCTCAAGGCTCGTCTGAAGTAAAGCGAATTTGTTTTTCTCGTCCTCCTGGCTCTGGTCCCTCTAAGCCTAGGTCAAGCAAATTCTGCTCATTCCATCGCGTAACTACTCATAGTACCGATGAATGTCAAGCAAAGCAACGTGGCGAACAGCCTAAGATCAAATCTCGTTGTCGTCGTTGTGGTGCTCCTGGGTGGACCCCAAGCCACCAATGTGGTACTGCTTCTCGTACTCCTTCTGACAGGAATATTACCGTCCGTGGTGCTTCTGTGCGTGGTAGTGGTGCAGCTGCTAGCAAGTGGAGTGACTTCGCTAATGCCCCTCCTACTTCCGCCAATGTTCGTGCTGCCGCTGCTTTCCCTGGACCTGCTCCTTCCTCTTCTCGTGTGCCTTCTCCAGGACCTTCCTCAACCATTGATGACATGGAGATTGATTCCGACGAGGAATCCTTAATGCAAGCTGCCCAAGCGCAGAAATGTAAGTATGATGTTCGATTTTCATCAGCACCGAAACAGATATCTAATTCTATTATCTTACCGGTAATTGTAGAAAATACCAAAACCTACGCTCTTCTTGACACAGGTGCCGACAGTTCTTTGGTTTCTCCATCGTTTGCCAACTTTCTTAACGCTGTTATTACTCCTTCAACAGGAATGATTCAATTAGCTCACAAGAATAAAACTGTCTCTAGAATTGGTTCCACCCAATTACATATTTTCTATAATAAAATCAGCATTACACATACTTTCGAAGTCTTTTCATTTTTTTCATATGAAAATGTACCAATTTGTCTTGGTATGGATATCTTACATAGGCTGAAGATTGGAATTACTGGTCTTATAAGTTCTCACTTTGATTCGACTGGTCCTAAGATTCCTGATCCTATTGACCCAGATAGTATTAATCCTAACAGTGATCCATTTGGCACTAACAGTGAACGTGAACCTTTTCTCAAAGTTGTTAATAATCTTCTTAAGCTAAATTCAGAGATTGACATGAAAAACACTTGTTGTAATTTACCTGGTGCTACCATACATCTCAAGACTAAACCTGGAACTGTTGCTTATAGAGCTCAATACCCATTACCAGCCGCGTACAAAGATGTTGTTAACAAACAAATCGAAGTATGGTTATCTGAAGGGGTCATTAAGAAAGCACCTTCCCATACAGGCTATAACAGTCCCTTACTAGTAGTCAAGAAGAAAGATTCACAGGGTAACTACTCGTTTGATAAACCTAGAATCGTTTGTGATGTCCGTCTGTTAAATCAACAACTCCTCGTTACTGATAGACAACAGTTGCCATTAATCTCATCCATTCATCAGAGTATTGGTAGTGCACCTATTCATACTATTTTAGACATCCATGCTTGCTTCACATCGTTTCCTATTCATGAACCTGATCGTGAAAAACTTGCTATTACTAATCCTTTCACAGGAATACAGTACATTCACTTGAAAGCATGCTTTGGAATTACTCATGTCGGATCTGTCGTACAACGATGCTTGACAAACCTATTTGAAGATCTCCCGTATGTTAATGTATACGTCGATGATATTATAATCTTTACATTTCCACCCTTATCCTACCATACTGATTGCGTAGTAGAAGTAATTAGCAGATTAACACAAGCAAACCTCGTCTTGAACTCTGAAAAGATAGTCTTTGCACAAAAGAGTGTCAACATCTTGGGCTGGTCTCTCATTAACGGAAAACTCATTCCTGATCCTCGAAAGGTAGCCAACGCTCATACTTGGCCTATCCCCAATACTGGACGACAACTTGCTAACTATCTCGGTTTTATGTCTTTCTTTCGGTCTTCCATTCCATTCTACTCTAAGCTTTCGTCTACTCTAGATGCTTTACGCAGTTACAAGCAATTAAAGGATGTTTGGACGGATCAGCATACAAAAGCCTTCAAGGACTTGCAACATGCATTGGCCAACGCACCCGTTATCTCGGCTCCTGATCTCTCTCACAGATTTCACGTTGCGACTGACGCTAGTGCTACTGGTATCGCTGGAATACTTTATCAAGTAATCAATAACACTGTTCATTATGTTGCTATGGTATCCCGGAAATTATCGCCTTCTGAACGCAACTATAGCACTACTAAACGTGAATTACTGGCTGTGGTATATACTTTCACAAAGTTCCACAAATGGCTGTATCTCATTCCGTTTACTCTTCACACGGACCACAAGAGTTTAATCTATCTAAACACTCAACAAACGCCGAACGCACTTATGATTGGCTGGTGGGAAACTATCTTCTCATACACGTTTACATGCGTATATCTTCCAGGTATCAGTAACATAATACCAGACGCTCTTTCTCGACTCTATTCAGATAACGAAGTACCATTACTTCTGGAGGGGGGTAGTTGTGCTGATGTTACCAGTGATGGCTCGATAATTAAAAAGAAACGCAAGAGAAATTCAGAAAAAGAGCTGGCTAGATTTAAAACGTCAAAGGTGCACCTTAATCGATTTGACAAGTCACGCCCTACGAAAATATTTGAGGCAAATAAAGAACGAATTATTTCCTCCACATATTCCAACTCTTCTTCTTCTTCCAAAACTTTCTCGTCTGACGACAGTAACAGTGCCTCTGGAAAGTTACTAACGGACAGCAAAGTGAATCTCAATCACTCTTCATCATCACAAACAAGACGTTCAGACCTCGATATGACTGTGAGGGCCTTGAAGTTTGCTGAGTACATGACACCACCACTTCACGAGCGTGATACACTCATATTGAAAGCTCATTTATTAGGTCATTACGGGCTACAGAGTATTGAGGACCAATTACATCATGATGGAATACATTGGACAAACATGCGAAAAGATATCGAACGCATACTAGCTGACTGTCTCGAATGCAACAAATTCAACATCGCCAAAGTAGGATATCACCCACCTAAATCAGTTCTGCCCGATCAACCTCTAGACCATTGGTGCATGGATCTCGGTTCTTTCGATGTTACATCAGATCAAGGAAACAACTTCATGCTAGTACTCGTAGACTATTATTCACGGTTCACTATCCTAAGAGCCTTACCGGATAAGCACAGTACGACTATAGCAAAAGAATTACTCAGTGTATTCTCTTTGTTTGGATTCCCCAAAGTCATCAACAGCGACAATGGTGCCGAGTTTGTGAATGATGTTGTTAACCAACTGATGGAAATGAGTGGCATTGACAAGAGGGTATCCCTACCTTACTCTCCAATGGGTAATTCTGTCAACGAAGCTTACGTGGGACTTGCTAAAAGAACCATCGTCAAGATGTTGCGCGGAAAAGGTGAGTCTTGGTGTTCATACCTCAACTACGCTCAATATTGTCTCAATGTTAGATATGCACGTCTGCACAAATCCAGACCATACGCAGTATTATTCAACAGACAACCAAATGAGTTTCAGGATTACACTAAAGTTCAACCTACACTTAAGATGGAGAAAGCTGAAAATAAGACTATTGATGAAAAGTACAAATTCGTACAAGACGTCTTGATACCAGCATTGTCTGAGCGAATCAAAGAAACACAAAAACGTGATCATGAAAGATTCCACAAGACACATAAGATCGTTGAGCATCAGTATCCTATCGGAAGTAAAGTCATGATCAAAAACGTAAATAGAGCACGTAAGACTGATCAACGCTACGAAGGACCATTCTACATTCATGGTATCACTAAAAATGGTAGCTATATATTGAAAGACAAAACTGGCACACTTCTGTCTAGAGATGTTCCCACATCACATATTGTATACAAGCAAGCTGCAAACATTACACCTGACAATCTTGATCAGCTCAAGGAAGATCACTACGAAGTACAAGCCGTCATCGATCATAGAGGTAAACATGGTAATTATGAGTACAGAGTAAGATGGAAAGGCTATGACAATCCTAGTGAAGATACCTGGGAACCTATTGAGCACTTCGACTCAACCAAACACATTGAATTGTATTGGGGACGTCGTAACGCTGAGAAAGCTTCATCCAATAATCGTAAGACTTTACCAAAATCAGTCAATACACGAAAAATCTCTACTCGTAACAAGAAAAGCACTAAGGCTTCTACACAATAAGAATTGAGTCAAACGGATACATTCCTTTTCCTATACACCTTTTCCCACTGGGTTTTGATTAGGTTTTTATCGGAGTATCTTACAACTGACAGATATGCATTAACGCATAAATCATGATGTTTACTTTCAAACAACTACATTGAACTTTTGGGCTACATGAATCTTTAGAACAAATGAAGTTTACATTATCAGTCAAAGCAATCACGCTTTCGTCTGGAAGGGGGCTATGTTGTATTCATACAGTACGGATCAATTATTTAACCACTTATGAATCTACAACCATTCTCTAATTCGACTTCAGCTTGTTTCATTTGACATTCAATTCGGATAAACCTTCATTCAAGGTCAGGACTGACATCTTGCCAATAATTTACCAGTTACTGGGTTTAAGGTACAGATGGCCAATCATTCTATTTTAGTAATTCTTCTTTACAAAACTGTCATCATTCATCTCTCATCCGATTCGTTGTTATCATAATCATCTACAAGCCTCTAGAAAAGTTTTACAATCTCAGTTGAAATATCATCTTCATGAAAAGTATAAATAGCACATCAATTTTGAAGTAAATAAAACATTATCTTTAGTCTGATTAATTCTCTGATTTCTATCATTGTGATTTCTTGGCCTATAACACATACATCTTTAAACCAAGGTCAAATAGCAAAGGAGTGTATTTGAAATGTTTGTGTAAAAATGTAACGTGGGAGAGCCTATGGGAGTTTAACAGTCTAAAGACCGAAAGAAATACAGAAGGCCTCTTTAAGCCAATGACATGAAGCATACTTCGATCAAAAGAGCAAATAAGATAAAAGGATTGCACTGTAACTAATGAAAGAAAACATGAGTTATATGGTACATACAGGCTATAACTAATAAATTTGCCTGCTTAAAAAAACATGAGTTATACCCAGGTTAAGGCCTATAACTCATGAGGTAAGCTATACATGCTATTTTGAACATTAGTTAAATTTATGAGTTATACGCAGGATATGCCCTATTCCTGCGTGTAATTCATGTTTTTTTTTCTGTAGTGGTGGTTAATCTAGCTTAACAATACAATAGAATTTGGACAGTTAAAAGATGATGATGTTTTATTCATAAATCAGGTTGGAATATTTGTACTAATGCTAATTGATATGTTCTATACTAAATATGTATAAATTAAGGGATATAAGCTATGATATAATACTGGATCAAAAGCAGTGCATTTCTAAAGAGCATAGCCAATTTAGGAATGACCTTTTCTTCTTTTGCTTGACGTAATGGGTTTGAATTTCCTTTTTCGTTTGGCTTCTTTCCTAAGTCGTATTTCTACTTCCAATGGTACTTCAGACATATCTACTTCAGGTTGCTTCTGTTCGTCTTGTTCTTGATCTTCTTTCTTCTCGTCTTCTTCTACACTGTCAACTTGAATGGGCCTGACATTTTAATACGTAGTATGAAAGATTTAAAATCATTGGCAGCCATTCCGAGCACTACACCTAATGGTTGTCCAATGTACACTGGACAAGTGCAATGGACAAGATGTCCAATATATTCAAATTTACAACTTTCGATTTTGTTTATAAAACTTGCTATGTTTTTAGCTGAAAATGGTGAGGATTGGTTCAGGTATTGAAAACTTCTTTCAGAGTTAAAATTAGTTGCGTTTTCATCAAATTATACCCATTTATCTTTTTGAGCATGTGTTTAGTGCCTAAAGAATTCCGCTTCTTTGAAATTTTTTGGCAGTGATTTATTTTCTGTCTGATTTTCCCGGCTATTTTTTATTTTTTGGCTGAGGACTTTAAATTTTTTTGTCTGTGCTGCATCAGAGGTATTATAAAAGTCAAATTTTTAAGAAAAATGTCCGAAATTCAAGTACTCTTCTTTTAACCCAATAAAAAATCTATCTTAAAAAAAAAAGATCTTAAAAAAAAAGATCTTAAAAAAAAAGATCTCAAAAAAAAAGATTTTAAAAAAGATTTCAAGAAAAAAAAAGATTTCAAAAATAAAATACATTTTAGCTTCTTTTCTTTTTAATTTTTTTAAAAATAACAAGTAAGTTGGTACTTATTTGATTGAGTAAAGGCTAACAAAACTTCTTTAGCTAAGATATGGTTTCAGTGGATTCATTTGTATTGTATCTAACTGCTTGAGGTAATGACTTGCAAACATGTTGTTGTCTTATAGACTAATCTTTTTGTGTTATAAAAGCCCCTTGACCTGAGTCTCTCTGCCTCTCTTTTTTTTATTCTTGGATGAAATGGTTTAAAGGTAAATAACAAGTAATACATAGTCCAACAACTGTCCTGACAATTATCTCTTAGATACTCTATGTGGCCTTTCTCATAAGTCTCAAGCATCAGTCTCTTCTTTTGAACTGTAAGTTGTTAAATGAACACTTAAAGAATTTAAAAAACTCTTAGTTTGTTTATACATCCTTTTAAAGAAGACTTCGTTTTGATTTGGCTGTATGCTCTTATTCTCATAGTATTCTTTATTGATTTAATGTAAGTTACTCATCACTTTCGTTTTTCTTTCAGTTTCATTAATCGCTTTATTACTTTAGCACTCGTATGTGAACTCTTTGTTTACTCTGTTCCTCCACTATTTCTGTCTGTTTATAGCCCTTGGATTCTATCCCGTTATCGTTGTCTCTCTTCAGTTGTTTCTATGGTTTTTACCTGTACTAGTGGCAATATTTCAGCTCGATTTTGCCAGTGTTTTAACCTCCCCTGCCATCTTTTCCTGCCAAATATTTTACCTATCTCTGTAATCGTTGCCTGTCATTTTCCCTAATTATTTGACCCATAATATAGCTATTATTTTTAGCAGAAAAAAGTTTTTTCAATAAAAAAAAGTCACTTTTTTAAGCCTCTAATCCTGTATATCTATCTAATATAGTCCAATCGTAAAGAAGTATATTTGTGTAAAGAAGTCTATTTCATCCAATGATAAACGTACATCTAAATAAAATGTCAAATTTAGAGCCAATCAAACAAAGTGAATTGATGTAAAAAGATCATAAATGACCAATTGAAGAAAATGATTTTAAGAAATAAACCAATCGCGAAGCTACAACCAATGCAATGGACAAGATGTTTGTTACAAAATTAATGCAAATGAACAAGGTGTCCATTATGCTCGTCCAATAAACGCATTTGGATTGCTCGTCCATTGCACTCGTCCATTGCAGCAATAGGACTGTGCGACCATTTCATTGCAAAGGACAACTTGGCGTTGTACAAAGACAGCTTGTCCATTGCAAAAATTTAATGCAATGGACGACCAACTAGGTGTAGTGGAGCCGGACATCTGTCGCACACCGGAAAGCTTACATAACAATTATACAGCTTAGAATATATTTTGACAGATTATGGCTCTTCCCGACAAAAATCAGAACCAAAAAAATTACAGTGGAATTGCTGACCATCCTGATGGGATCGGTAGGCATTCCTCACAACATAACCCCAACAACCAACCCTTCCAAGTCGCTACTTGGGCTCAGCGATTGCGATCTTTCCAAAGATCGACTTTTGATGTTGGAACAACCCAAAGTGATACTATTTTCGTCGAGGCGAAAGATAGCTTCTCAGTTACAATTGACTTGACTACATTGAGTGGAATGAACTTCCAAGAGAAAAGTCTGAACAGTATTCTTCGTGATCAATTCCCGAATGGTATCGGTCTACGAGAACGTAAAATAGGTCGTCAACGTCTTGTTGAGATCAACTTTGCCTCTGAAGCTGCAAGGGTGCAAGCTTTATCGAAGCCTTTCATGATTCAAGGCGAAACTCTCAAGTTCGTAAAACTCTGAATGCAAACGCAGATATTGTGCGAATTGGTATCTCTTCAATTCCTCATGAGCAGGAGGAATGCCTGAAGCCTAAACTCATTACACTTCTGTCACAGTATGGTGATATACTTGAGATAGGACTGCGCTACATCGAAGACGGCCATTGGTTCAATGGTCGAGGCTTTGTCACTTCGAACAGAGATAAAAATAAGACTTTCTTGCCTTTGTCTTCTCAGATTCCCTCGTGGATCAAAGACCATTCGATTTGTTTAAGCTTGAAAAACATGAAACCAGTTTGTGCTTATTGTCATGCAGACAATTACTTGAAAGCCAGCTGTCCAAAATTGAAGCCCAGTCGTAAGGCCTGCTATTTGTGTGGGAGCTACGAACACTTGCGCGCTAAATGTCCAGAAGCTTCCTGGAACAAGAACAAGAAGCGCTCTCGAAATGAAAGCCCTACTCCCAGTCGTACCTTGACTTTGGGCACTTTTTTGCCACCTTCGCTGACCTCCTCTGACATGAATACTGAGAAGGAACAAACTGCCATTGATCTTCCAAAGGACATCTCCATGGAAGAGTCACCAGAGGTATCTGAGGCTGAACAGTCTTCTGTAGATTTACCTTGCAATTCATTGGAGTTATCAAACTCACCCTCGACAGATAATCTTGAACAATTTGATATGGACATACAGTCAGACCTCGATTTTGTCATACTTGATTTTGTCATAACCTCGATTTTGTCATACGATTTGGCTCCACCAACTCTCGGTAGTATGTAAATATGACTGAATTTTGATTTTGTCATAGTCATAAAATTTACAGAAACCGTATGACAGAATTTTAACTTTAAAAAAAATATTATTGGATATTCTATATTTTAAGTTCAGAAGAATAGTGAAAAATCGGATTTTTTTTGAGAAAAAATCTGTGATTATACTTTTTACTGTAAGACATTCCTTCTCTGGTCTTACTTTTTTGTCTAATCTAACAAACTTAAAAAATTTATGTGGCTATGCACAACATATCAAACGCTTCACCTCTTGTTCTTGTCAATGCTTAGCAAACGCCTGAAAAGAATAAGCATGATAAGTTTAATCAGAAACAGCGCTTGAAAATTCGTTTTATGGCCGCTTGTGGACCCAAAAAGACTCAAGAGTAGATGTGTTGTTGGGTAAAGCGCCCATTCAACATGGACTGCTTGTCTAGTCAAAGCGCTATTAGTAAAGTTACAAAAAAAATTTGAAGACCTGTCTGAGATGTCAGTTCAGAAATTGAGTGTTAGGAACAACAAGAAAACTCATTGTTTTAAAGTGAAAGACGAGTTTATCGAATTTGTACTCAAATGAGCAATGACAATATTACTATTAAACCAATTGTGCATTTATGATTCAGGAACACTATGTGACTGCTAAAATTTATACAGTCACATCATTTTATTTTGTCATAATTTGATTTTGTCATAGGATTTGCCTCCACCCACCGCATGACTAAATCGAGGTCTGACTGTATCTGTCAATGAAGATCACATTCAAGAGAAAGATCATGACATGGAAGTATCTATCAATGAAAATCAGGTTCAGGAGAAGAATAATAACATGGTAATTGATAATGCAACTCCAGCTACACCAAATAGAGAGGTAGTTAAAGAGCAAGGAATGCTCACTAGGTCGGGCAGACATATTAAGCCGCCTAGCCGTTATAGTTTATAATTATGAGTGAATCCTATGTCCACAACGAAAGAACCTGTTTTCTCAAGATAGGTTCTTTTAATTGTCGTACTATATACAAACAATATAACCAGACTCTTACATCTCAAATGACACGCTTCCTTCGATCTCTTAAATACAGTATTCTTTTATTTCAAGAAACAAACATCTCAAGACTAAATCAATCTCGCATTATTGATAACCTAAATCTACAATTACAAAGCAAACAAACTATTTGGAACCACTTCTGTGGTATCGTCAACTTCAATAAAAGTCTTAATATTGAATGTTTAAAACAGGCGGAAGATGAAAGGTATATCCTTGCTATGCTAACAATGCCTGAGGAACCATCCTTCCAACCGCTATATTTACTTAACATCTATGCACCTGCATCGAATGCAGAAAATCAACGAAACTTGTTCTATGAAGACCTGATTAATATGATTTATAGTATGCATGAATCGCATCCGAACCTAGTGGATAATATGATATTGGCAGGTGATTTCAATTTCTGCCTCGACAGTCATAGTGACCATCATACAAGAAGAGGTACTTTGCCGAATGAACTCATACGATTTCTTGGAGTCCACTTGCACGACTGCATAAACGATACTTCTTCTTCAGAGTTATTTATGCCAACTGTCAAAGCTACTAATGGGACGCGCTCCTGTATAGATTACTTGTTCATCAGCAATTCAATTAGGAACAATTACAGCAAAGCACACTCTATATTCCTGAACAGTCGTTGGTCTGATCATGCAATGTTGTCCGCAGAATATGAAATAGCAGCTCCCAGACAGGGTAAAGGTCTTTGGAGGGCCAATCCATTCCTAGCCAACATACCTTCATATGTACGCAAAATCAACGATGGTATTCAAGCTTATGCAGAAAAAAATTTTCCATACGGGAAAAGATCTCCACAAGAGCACTGGAATCAACTCAAAAAACTGATGGCAAAATTAACAAAGAATTATTGCCAATTTCGTAATTGCTGGCGCAAAAATCGACTGAAACAGTTACAACAAACAAGAAACACCCTGTACCGCGAATACTTTTCTACGGAACTATTAGAACCTTCAGTCGAGCCAATAGAGAAAGAAATTGGGTCATTACAGACAGAAATAGCACAGATTGCTATTTTGAAAGCTGGTAAACGATGGTTGGAGAACAATGAGAAATCAGCTGGCTATCTTAAACGAACCGCTACCTCTCGACAAAAGAAGAGACATGCAAAGATGTTTTTTCACCCCACAACAGGAACAGAATGTAACGATCCAGCAAGCATGACCGATGCTGCTTCCGCATATTATGAGAGTCTCTTTAGGGCTGAACCTGTGAGTTCGGACAGTATCAACACATTGCTTTCTGCTATTTCCAGCAGGATATCCCAAGAAGAAGCAGATGATTTATTGGCTGATATTACATTTAGTGATATTAGTGAAGGAGCAAAGCGATCGCCTAAGCAAAGTAGCCCTGGTAGGGACGGATTGCCATACGAAATTCTTCGGCTTCTTATAGAACATCCTGCGCGTCACGATCTATGCACAGTTGTCTACAATGACGCTTTAAATGGAATAATTCCTCTTTCATGGCTAGATACTTGCGTCGTTTTATTACCCAAATCGGGCAATTTATCTGATTTGGCTAATTGGAGGCCAATAACTCTTATCAATGCTGATTGTAAGGTTTTCACCAGATTGTTGAACTCACGCGTTTCAGATGTTGCTGGGTCATTGATTTCTCCTTCTCAGGTGGGATTTATGCATGGCAGATTCATTGGGGATCATGGCCTCGCTCTGCGACTGGTTATGGAGGACGCTCACCAGGATCGTAATGCAGCCTTTGGTATTATGCTAGATCAACATAAAGCTTATGATAGAATCCATCCAGAATATTTGCGCAAAGTTTTGCAACAGTTTGGTTTCCCAAGCAATTTTATTCATATCATACATCGCTTGTTATACTCCGCTAATATGGTAATCAACGTGAACGGACATCTTTCTCGGACGATCCATCCCCAAAGAGGACTACGTCAAGGAGATTCCATTTCACCAATCCTGTTTAACTTGGTATTGGAACCTCTACTTATGTCTATTATTCAATGCAACGGTTTGCCTGGTTATACCTTAGCCTCTAGACCATCCAATGCAACCTTAGCAATGGCAGCTCCGACAGCGATCAAATTTCTAGCCTATGCTGATGATGTTCTGGTTTTCTTGAACACTGTTGATGAATTTCAGACTCTTCAACATAAGTTGGAATGTTACAATATAGCTTCAAATTCCTTGATTAATTATCACAAGTCGGTAGCTTTCCCGCTCTCGGGTGCACCTAATGGTTACCCTGAAATGCGACAAGTTGTAATGGAACAACGTCTGAACTGGTTTGACTCAAGATCCCCAAAGTATCTGAAATACTTGGGTTACCCTATATGGTTCTCTACTGTTCAAAGAGAAATTTTTATCGACGAAACTCTGTACAAGGTTAAAAAGTGCACGCAAATGCACCTTCAAAGAAATCTGTCAGTGTACGCTCGTGCAACGATTGCAAACACTCTGATACTCTCCACAATGTGGCACTTTCTCCGAGTAACCAATTTACCCAATAGCTTCTTTGCAAAGGTAAATTCCATTGTGGTGCAATTTATTTCGCACGGTTTTTTCCCAAAGATCTCAAGAAGAATATGTTTGTTGCCTAAAACAAAAGGAGGACTTGCCTTACTGGACCCTGTTGTTCAACAACAAGTACTTCAAAGACGGTATGCAACCGTTCTCCTGACTGAAAACCAGTCTTGCTCGATCCCCTCTTGGTTGTTTTCATATATCATTTATGTCTTGCAAACGACATGCAACACACCTTGCTTCCAGCTCCCATTGTTCTTGCCTAAAGCTCGTTCAAACAAGATTTGTCTTGGTTCACATCCTCTAGCTAGTGTACTGAAAGCCATCGATGGCTTCACACGATCACCTGAACTGAAGATGAAGATCACTGCAAGCGATTGTCTGGCTTTGCCTATAGTAGCAGTATGCTCGCATATAGATAGCAGCTCACTAAAATTGTCCTCCACTACTCAAGCAACCTTCGTACGAGCCTTCTTCACTATGGATTCAGAATTACACTACTTACGATTCAGGAGAAGAGAGGAATGTGCACACCCCAATGTCCTCCTGAAATTGAAACGTGCTGTTGCTACAAGTCAAATCAGCTTTGAATCCTTCTTTGTTGAATTAATGCTGAGTCCATCGAGCGAGACCACAGCCATGTCTGTCATGCCAGGAATGGAGGGTTTCATACATAATGGCATTCCGGTGGAGAACTTATCTCGAAAGCAATTTCGACGCATGTTGGCGCCCAGAGACATTTTCGATGACCATCAACATCTAAGGCCTCACATATTGAGTGCAAATTGGAAAGCTTTCTTCCAAACACCAATGCTAGCTCCAGTGAGAAATCTGTGGTTTCGATTGATTCATGGAAAACTTTCCAACCGTCAATATCTATTCAGTATTATGCCAAACGCTATAACAGATGACAATTGCACGGTGTGTCATCAAGTTGAATCCTATGAACACATGCTCTTCACATGTACCCGAAAAGTGAACGTATGGTCGCAATCTTTTGCTAGATATCTCTGCAATCCTTTGGACATACATCAACTAGCTCAAAGTATGGTCACTTTGAACCTGGCACGTTATGTCATCAAATCACCAGACCGTGTCAACATATACGATGTAATGGGTGCCATTATGTATGGCATATGGAATGCACACTGGAAACTTCACTTCGAAGGAACAGACTTTGACCCACGGATCATCCGCAGTCATATACACAAGCAAATTATGAAATCCTTCGCTTACTTGGTTCCTTCTACCAGTCCCCTGTATCAACAAGCCTCTGTTTAACACGCTTGTTGTGTATATATTTATATTTTGATGAGTTTTAATTTAATAAATTTAAAATTTTCATCCATAAAAAAAAATATATATATTTTGACAGATTATAAAATTAATAAAATCATCTTTATCTTTAGTACTTAATTTTGACAGTTACTTGTCCTGTTTATATCAATTGTTAGCGAGAGAAAAAGGGTTTGAAAAGATAACCGACTACAACATTGGAAGAACAGCAATAAAAGTTATAATTGAATCAATAAGCCAGAATTCACAGAAAAGAGATTTCAGTCAAATTCGCAAAGATCAACCTTTTATTTGAAAAACTACATTTCACACCAAAGCACCGTAAACGTATTACTTTTGACGTAGGTCTAAAATGTTTGTGTTGACTTTTTCACTCTATATGCTGCTCTCAAAGGCTATGATGACTGGTGTTTATGGTGAAGTTACTTTGGTTCTTGTGTGTCGTGCTTTGTGTTGTTGATAGGTGTTTTGAGGTACAAGTCTGGTTTGTATTACGCCGTTATGAGAGGAGTAATAGCTGGCAACAGTTGTGGCCAATAGAAACACTATCCGGTTAATTATTGATTGCAAGTCAAGTCCTCATTGTATTGTTCTGGTTGTCATGACTAGGTGTTAAAGCATATACTATTTTATAGTAATCGTTACTCTCTGTTCCTCTTTTCTTGTTCACTCTATTCTTGCTTTACTTCTTTGTTTATTTTGTTTTCTTATTGTATTGATTTCCTTTATTTTATTTTTATTTTGAATTACCGTTTATTTCTTTTATTATTCTTTCTATCCTCTCTATTGTTACTGATGGCGCTATTTCTGTCTCTGGTGTTACTCTGGTATGACTAGCAAGTCCATTAGAAATCGTTGTTGGGGATCCCTCTTTTTCGTTTTTGGTTATTCCGATCTTATTGTTCTGATATCTCTCTGTTGTGCTTAAATGATGCTACGTTTAATTCATTATTGAATTAGCGATCAATGTCGGTGTCACTGAAGATTGTTAATATTACCATTTGACAGTTTATCTTGGTTATTGTTCACGTTGTCTCTATTTTTGGAAGTACTCTCAAGAAAGGTTCCGTTAGATATTAGAAAATGTTGTTGAAATCACTATTGTGATTTGTTTTATTGGTGATTGTAGAAATTATTTTGTTGACTAAGTTGTTAGTCTATCATTTTAAATAGAGTGCTTCATGCCTCATAATAAACCTGATTGAGTTTTTCTTGGATAACACTACGTCCACTCAGTTTGTCCACTCGAAATTTCCCTACAGACACCCCAAAAACATTTTGTTCACTCACCCTTTCAAGTTACGATAGTAATAATCCTTGCTCCCCCCAACTTTTTTGTCCACTCGATGTACAAATTTCTAATAAAGGAAAGAGGGATACTTGTACACTCAAATTTAGAAATGATCACTTCAAGTATTGTTGTTTAGCGTTTGATAGTTAGTATTCTATTTTATTTAATTAAAATTGGGACAGGATGTGCATTATTTTTAGGCTTTTTGCGAAACTGGTGCCATTTGTTCCAGTACGATTCATATTCTTCCGACTTTCCTTCAATGTTGAAGTAAAAGTGATAAACTGTAGGCAAGTTTGTCTGGTTGATGCCAAGCTTGATTGCATACCAGTGCCGATTGAGAGAATTTTGAATGTGAATGGCAACTGGCTTGGACTTTGTTTTTGGCATATTCAAAGGTAAATAGGTCAAAGCAGGATTTACAGAAGGATCCTCATCTTCTGATGAGGGATAGATACAGACGGGGATGTTATAAGTGTCTGCTGCTAGTTGAGCGCAATCAGGTCCATAAAACCACCCTGGTATATCAGTTTTTCTGAGGCCTTCCTTGAGAGTTTGTTCCAGTCGATTAATATCGAAAGCGGGGAAATGTTCTGTATACAATTGCTTGTATCTCTCTAACGTTTCCAACATCTTACGTCTGACAGAGAGGTATTGGTCTCCATCTTCGTATCTTGTATTGTTCGAATCAACAAGAAAAGCAATAGATCAAAATCCACAGTTTCCGTCCGGTTTAGGATCAAGATATCCTACGATATCTGATTTGTTTATAGCTTTATTCAGGACATTGCTGATTGCCTGAGTAATTTTGCCTCTCGTACGCTTGTTAGCTCTTAATAATTTGTCATACACAAAATCATTAGTTCCATAGCTGACATCAGGAGCTGCTCTCTTTCGACTTGTTTTAGCTACTGCTAGCAAAAAGGTAAGTAAGTCATCAAATTAACTTTACCGCAAGCTTTTACCTATAACTTCATCTGCGTTGCTCTTACTTTTCTTGTTGATCATCGATTTGCCAGCAGCTATCTTCATCTTCATCTTCTCTTCTTTCTTAGCCATCTTGGCATCTTTCTTCTCTTTTTCCAAAACATGCTCATATTGAATCTTGCTTCGTTTTACATTTTTTGGTCGCCCTTTAATGCTGATTTTTGTTCTTGGAGGCTCAACCCTTTCAATCCTATTAGACTCTATCTTTTTCATCGCATTTCGAACAGAGTCAATCAAATTATCTCTGTCTTGCTTTGTAGCAAGCGAGTCATGAAAGTCAACCAGGTCAGATGCAAGGGCAAGGTTTGAAGCCTTTTCCGTTGAATTAACATTGACTTTTTTTGCCTTGCCTGCACTATGGATAACTTCATAGTCATCGCCTGTTGCATCAATGACTTTGCAGTCACCATCCGCATCAACATCAGTCTCCCATAATTCTTCCTCTTCCTCTTCTTTTTCTTCTTTTTCTTCTTTTTCTTCTTTTTCTTCTTTTTCTTCTTTTTCTTCTTTTTCCTCCTCCAAATAAACTACATCTAGTTAGACATTAATTGGCTTTTATTCCATTGTATGAAAGGCTAACGTTTTTGTATACAACATTAGGATCTAGTTACCATTATCATTCTTGGAAGAATCAAATCTCCATCGACTGGCAACAATATCCAATGGTATCTGTCTATCATAGGTACTCAAAATGTGCTTGCAGGGCAGATCATATTGTAATCTGACCGAACACAAACACGCGCAATAACTAACTGGAGTTGTAGCTGATCGCAACTTCATTAACTCCTTGAAAATCTTGCTGATAGCAAAAGAGTACAACTTTTGGAACAATGGTCTGATTAATCTGAACACATGTTCTTCTTGAGTGTACAAGCAACGGTACGAGAGTACTTCTTGGCTTGCTTTTTCATTCATATCATCTTCCTATTAACGATGATTTAAATCTGAATTAGGTCTGCATAATTTCAAAAGAAAGTTTTAAAACTTACTCTTCTTTTATTCCATTGATCAATCTTCTCTGTTGTGAGAACAATAGTATCCGAAGATGACTTGATGTACCTTTCAAAGATGAATGGCTGCTCTCAACTCTGTTTGAAGAGCGGTTTCCCAAATGGGGAAGTTTGTAGGTGTGGAAAGCTGTCCATTTTTCAGCCTCTTCCATTTTGCTATAAAAGAGTTTAGTGGCATCAATTGAAGGGCTGATTACTTTACCTTTCAATGAACAAAATTGCTTTCTTCTTGCCTTCCTCGCTTACATAGTTGATGTGAGATTGACTACCATCATCTTGTGGTTTTATGCTTGCCTCAATTAATAGAATTTATTTTAGATAAGAGTCGTGTTTTTTGTCTTTCTTTACATTTGCTCACCTTGTCTTTTTCAGAAAAATATCTGGCTGATCAAGAAAAAAGTCCTTCAATGATTGCACAGCTATGTCCATTTCCTCCCTCGTAATAGCCTTTAAAGCAATAGCTTGAAATCTCATCTTGATCTCTTGTCTGATAGCGTCTCTTCTATCTTTGTCTTTCTCAGTGATGGATTCCATCAGCTTGACTTCAAATCTCTTCTGCATATGTACATAACATAGAATGTTATGTGCAGAAGAACACAGCTGCAATAGCATTTTTCAATGCTTGTTCATTGTCTGTAGTGACAGTGAGAGGACCACCAGCATTAGGCCAAACTGCCTTCTGTAAGCAACTGAGAACCCACTCATACTGAGTGTTACCTTCTTCGCTGATGAATGCACCGGCAATTTCGAAGGTCATCAAAGTACTGGGCTTAGTGCTTTCTACACTACTTGTACCAACAATGTTCACAAAGGTTAGTTTGTGAGCATTAATCTTGTAGGTAGAATCGATCACGAGATTTTCTGGCATGCATCTTGCTTTTTCAATACCTGATCTTGGTGCAAAGAAAACGGCATCGATTCTCTGATCATTGTCCACGGTGTAAAAGACTTCGTAATCTCTTTCTTCCAATCCAGTGATATACTCATACATCATCTTACTGCGCTCAGTACTGAGAAATCGGTACTGAAGATTTTTAAGGTCTTTTTTGAGTATATTCTTTATGTTGTCACCCTTCATGTGACAGAATACGCTCTCAGCATTCATTCCTGATTTAAAATAAGAAAAAACTTTCTCATCGGATTCAACTGACATCTTTCTGTTGATACTGTAAGCTGCTGGGCTATTAGGAATATCATGGTTGTGAATTCCATGACGACGACCGGCAACCCATTTTTGGAAATATTTGTCATATGTAGCGCCTGACTGTGACTTCATATTTTCATATTCTATAAATAACTCGAAAAAACGTATTTGAATAAAGATAGCTTTTACTTTAGTATAAAATACTTTAAAATTGATCTCTCTCTGTAATAACTGTCTGCCCGAAGTTAAACAGAAGTATTCATTTCCACTATTTAATAGCTGTCCTTAATAACTCTACCTATCTAAACGATTCATTGAGTTATTTTAACTAAACATCTATTTATCTGACTCTTCGAAATATATTTATATTAGTTAACTGAAGTCGAGTGACCCCCAAATAAAAAGTCTAAACATCTTGATTATCTTTGAACAATAAGTTCTTAAGTGATAACAACATTATCTGTCCCCTATAACTTTACTTCGATAATACGTAACTATGTTATTTCAATAAGACAGTTTGACTAGCTATACACATATTTAACAGTCTAACCACGAAGTCTTTGAACCATTGTTGGTCTCTTCACTAAAACTACGTAATAAGACACTCTTTATAAGTTCTACGTGATTTATTTGATACGAGTGTGCTGTTAATTCAAGAATCTACCTTATAATTACTAAATCTAAAACAAATCAACTCTTACAAATCTTACACATATTTGAAATTGATGGAAACATCACAAGAGGACTTCTTACTTCTTCTGGCATTTGTAGTTTCTGCTCGGTCTGATCTGACTCGCTTTTCGCCACCATGCTTACAAATTTAATTGACAGAATTGGATGTGGATAATTTGATACTCATGATAACATTGTGTTCTTTTCCGAGTTGACGAATATCATCGCGTAAATCCTCTTTGTTGTTGTATTCTGTTGCTACAATCCTGTTAAAGAATTCCAAATAAGGGTCAACTTCTTCATTCATTTTTATAATAGACAAAAGAAAATATTTTTTATTAACAGTCGTTGTCAAAAATATTTATTAAATAAAGAATGACAAAGTTTCCAACTTTTCGAGCTGCTTGTTCAACATGAAAGCAGGTGTATTCTTTGCAAACAATATATTTATTACGACCGAGAGAAAATAAGTTATGCATTCTCTTTTTCTTGTCAAGCACCTATGCTGAAGTAGTTGCTTTGACCCGAGAATACAGCAGAGTTGAAATAGTGAAGGTGACAGTAGAGGAATAGAAATCATTTCGATCAAGGGGTAGTACAGTGGACCAAAAAAAAAGGGCGTCTAAAGGGTGTTTTTGAGTACACAAGCACTCCTCTTTCCTTTATTAGAAATTTGTACATCGAGTGGACAAAAAAGTTGGGGGGACATCCTTTCTTCCGCACACAGTGTTTTTGGGACCTTTCAAACCCCGAACACTCTGCCTAAGAATCTACTTAAATGTTCCCGCCGGGATTTGAATTATACGCATAAATCCTCAGTGGCTTTGGTGGCTTACTGATTTCTTTACTTTGTTCCTGAAGAAGTATTTTGTTTTATTAATAAGTTTTTCTAATGCAACTGTCTTTCAGGATTTCTATAGAGGTTGGGGTTTCTTGCCACAACCCCGTCTAGTTTTTCTAAGATATGCTCTAGGTGTTTTGCAATATCTTCTGCAGCTTCTGTTTCAAAGGATGCAGCTCTTGATGCCTTGTGCACTTTTCTTTTCGGGTAGTTCAGTGTCGACATCAAAGACTTGACACGTTCCCAAGCTGCACTCCTTTCTTCGCCTCCTTCTTCAACTTCTTCGTCACTTCCACCAAAAAAGTCAACATCAGCTTCATCAAACGCAAAGAGGTTCTCCGATTGAATGTTGACAGTGCTGGCTTCAGCTTCATCTACATCTGCAACATCTATCTCTTCATCGCTGTCACTAACTACATCTATTTCTTCATCTTAAAAAAAGCTCAACGTTAGTCTTTTCTCATGAGCAGTCTTATTTTTATTCTTGAAAGTAATACCTTCTTCGTCAATTTGAGTTGGTTCCTGAGTTTTGAAAGCAACCAGTTGGTCATTCCTGACACGATCATAGAACAAAGGAACTGAGGTGTATCTCTTTAAGAGATACATGTGCTTACAAGGCAAACTTCTCTTCCTGAAATCAGGACACGTACATTTGCTAATGAAGCCATCTTCAACACTAACAGAGTGCTTAACAGACGGGGAAATTAAGGAGCCTACAAACCAATTCCCGGTTAACAACAGCAACATCACTGCTATTGGTGCCCAATGGGTATTCAATGAGAGAAGGCAATTGGTTTGCAGGAACCTCTCTCGCAAAGAATGAACGTTTAGTTTGTTCGTTTTGCTCCGGCCCCATTCTGCCATTGTTGAACATGATACGTTCTCGTTCCTCTGCGAAGTGAAATTCGACATCATTAACCAAGACGAAAGTCAAATGATCTAGTCGATTAATTCTGCGTCGACTAAAATATACGGTCTTAAGCTGGTTATGCCACGACTCAATATAATTGTTAGTGAGCATGCTTCTATGTGTCTCCGGCATGTACGATTGATTCCATCGACCCTTCAGCTCCTCAGTTTGAGTCCAGCGTCTACGAAAGTAAGCCAGAAAGCCAGCCTGGTTCTCTTGTTCCAACTTCGACTCGAATTGAGCAAGAAGCTCGTTGAATTCAGCAACTTCGCTTGTAAGAAGCAGCTGACCGAGCAATTGCTCCAGTTGTTTCTTGTACTGGCCTACCTGTTCTTGGGTGTGAGCACCAGTAAGAGTGACCTTTTGGTCCATGGCCTTTCTCCAAGCCTTCAACACATGGAGCCCGCAGTAATGGACATAGGTGCCATTCAATGCACTGCGGATGGCATTAAGCTCGGCCACACAACAATCGATAGTGATTGCCTCAGGATTGAAGCTACCTTGTTGCTTCAAGAAGGTAAGCCATTGGTTTACTGGACCAACGGTTTGATCGTTGGTTACCATATAGGCAACAGGATAGCCCTTCTGGGTATGAGTATCCCGAGCAACAAGACTGTAAAGCACCTCGGTGCTTCTGGGAGAGATGCCGTGGGTTGCATCAAGGTAGAAAGACTTGTTGAGAGACATCTCTCGTACATGGACAGGGGATTGGAACCCACGGGCAAAAAGCTTGTCATTCTGACTGTACAACTGCAAGTTGCCGTTGAAGACAACATAGTTCTTCATTGGCAATTGACGGTCAAGCTAGGCGTCGAAAGAAATTAAATCGTTCTTATCAAGACGATAAAGAGTCTCTTTAATCTACTCAAGGAAAATTATTGCTCAACTCAAATGTTCAAAAAGTAACTCAATATATCGCACCTTCTTGATGCGATTGTAAACATCTTCATAAGTGGGCTTTCTTCTGCCACATTCCCACTGCTCAATCTGGCGAAGAACTGCAGTTCTAATGTCTCTGCAGTTTGAGCCATTTCTCAAGTTTCTTTCAATGACCGTTACGGTCTCCCTGGTCAGAGGAAGAGTTCTGATGTCGCTGTTGCTGCCAGGGACATGATTGGCATGGCCCATCGACATCTTGTTTTCAACAACGGCAGGGTTATGAACATACTGAAGGATGCTCAAAGTTCCTTTGCATCCAATTTTTTTGAGTCTTTTTGACTGATACGCACAGTTCTGGCAGGGGTATGTTGACCTCTATGGTGAAATTCACACGATTCACCCATGATCAAGTTTTCGGCACTTCTGCTACGCTTCTTGATCCACTTGGTTGCACTCAACTCGCTGATGCGGTTGAATCATTCTTTCCACTCGTTTGCTACTACACATACAGTCTCGTTCAAAGGGAGACTTAAAACTCCTGGTACTTCAGTACTGATAAGAGCGGTCTCAATGTTGGTTAAGTTGTATACGATTTTGATAGGAGAGGTTGACATGTTTGATGTTTAAAAAACTTTTAGAAAATAAAACAAAAAACTTCTTCTGGAACAAAAGTAAAATTACAAGTAAAGAAATCAGTAAGCCACCAAAGCCACTGAGGATTTATGCCTATAATTCAAATCCCGGCAGGAACATTTAAGTAGATTCCTGCCTAATATTAGTTTAAGTAATAACACCAACAACCTCACCTTCAGAATCGTCAGCCGATTCCACCTCAACGACCAAACCTCCATACAACACTCTCCCAACTCACCACCGTAACAAGCGTCGTCGTAGATCATCGCTCACATCGCCTGAGCCTAACTCATCGATCCCTCTCGCCATGCCAGCCACCAAAACAAAAGTAGGTAAGCCTACTCCTACCAGAATCCCGGCCGTAATGACTCGCAACACATTCAGCCAGCTATCTTCGACTCAGGCATCGACCGACCTCCCAGCCACGCAGCCCACTCCCGTTCCTGACGCTCCTGGTTTGGAACTTCACTCATACCCTCAACTACCCGACTTCCTATTGGATATGTAACAGCAACTCCGACGTCACGAAACCAAATTCCAGGAGTTTGAAGCCCTCATCGCTGAGAACACTCAGCTCAAGAAGGATCTTTTGGCCGCCAATGCCCGTATTCAGGAACTTGAGAAATCTCAATCTCCCCCTCCTCCTCCTGCCTCTACTCCATCTCTAGCCGCCAACGGTGGCCCTGAGGCATCTCGATATGCCACAACCTCAGCCTCAAAACCTCAGTTTCCTCCTCTCCCTCGACCATCTGCTCCTCGTTCAACCGTGCAACGACTACCTCGACCTGCCCGTATTTCCCCAGCCGCGAGAGAAGCTGCTGCCCGTACTTTCTTGCCAGCCTCGACCTCTCAAGGCTTCTCTTTCATTTACTTACACTGTCGAAGCAAGGAGCCCATCTCCAAAATGCGAGAGAAGCTTCGTGCCCTCAAGCTTCAAAGCTCTCGGTTACTCGACATCCATTATCCTGCCAATCATGTGATGGCTATTCTGATTCACAATGACTACCTGGAGGAGGCTACAAACATCCTCCAACTTCAACAAATCGAACTCACCCCTTTTGAACCCACCTTACCCGATCACCTCAACGACTCCAAATATGCCGACCTTTCCCTTGACCAACGCTCCGCCGCCGCTATCGAAGTTTACCAACAACGCCTCATCCACATTGCCACCCGTATCCGACACGATCAGCGCAAACTCGCGGTCGCTCGCTCATTCCACAAACAGGGTTGGGTCACCACCGATTAATTTACCGACATTCTCCATTCCATCCGCCCTCCCACGCAAAAACCCATCATTTCCACCTCGACCGATATGCAACTTGACTCTTCCGACATTAGCCCAGCTGACGGCATGACCTCAGCCTCTAGTAACTAAAAAAATCCCCCTTACCTCCTTAACCTATGTCTCAATCTCCTATGCCCCCCTCCTCTCATTCAGCTACTATTAACCACTTTCGCATAGGTTCTCTCAATTGCCGTAGCCTCATTGAACAAAACAATCCTACACAACGCTCTCACTTCATCCGATACCTTCGCGATCTACGCTATGACATCTTATGCCTTCAAGAAACACATGCAGCCCTTCCCGACGACCAGAATATCCTCAACACCCAATTTAGAGCTCACTCTTCCATATGGACAAAACATTGCGGTGTCATCTCCCTCAACCCCCTCCTCCGAATCACACCCGACTTCATCACTCGAGACCAACGAGTCATTGCCTGCCACGTCCACCACATCAATCATATTTTTCCTCCCATACTCATCCTTAACATATATACCCCAGCTCAACTTAACGAACGAAAACCTTTCTTTACCTCTCTCCTACACCTACCTATCCTTAAACAATATGACTCCATACATACTGGCAACCTCGCCCTCAACCCATTCACTAACACGGTCCCTATGCTTCTATTAGGCGATTTCAATTTCCAACTCTCAGACTATGCTGATAGGGATATTGACCTTACCGCTTTGGATCACCTACACCCACATCATCACTGGTATCATTTTCTACACTCCTCCTTCTTTGAGTGTTCTCAACAGTCAGAACATCCCTCACCCATCCTTCCTACCTTCCGCAGAGGACGAACTAAATCAACTATAGACTACATATATGCCTCCCCTTTTCTTTTCCAGCAATTACACTCATCCACAATAGACTTCATCAATCCCATCTGGACAGACCATGCCTTTCTGGGATGTACCTTCGCATTTCCTGTGCTTCACAGGGACCCGGCTTATGGCGGGCTCACCCTAATCTCTCAGCCAATCCCACCTTTCAAAACTATTGACGACTAGCCTTGACGACTTTCATGCATTCATTCAGACAACACCTTCCGCTCCTTCTCCCAAACAACAATGGGATGACATTAAGATCCTCGTCCAGACAATTGCTCGGAAAACAGGTCGACGCAAAGCATCAGCAGCCCAACGACAGATAGCACGCCTACAAAGGAAACGAAACAAACTTTTAAGAGAATTTAAACTAACTTCCATTCTCCCTTTACGTTTAGAGACGATCGAAAAACAAATAGGCTTACTTCAGCAAGACCGAGTGGAAACTCTCGCATTACGCGCAGGTAAGGTTTGGCGAGAAAACGGAGAAAAAGCAGCCGGATACCTCAAATCTACTATCACCTCACGAGCCGTTAAACGCAATATGCCAGTACTGAAACACCCACAGACGAACCAACTATGCCATTCGGTTCCCGAACTGCAATCAGCTACCACTGCTTTTTATACCGCCCTAAACACTCCTTCACCCATTGACCAAACCTTTGTCACCTCTCTCTCAAACACCATCCCCTCTTCTCATCGCCTCACCCTTTCGCAACAAACCGACCTACTACGCCCCTTTACCTTACTCGAACTTAGAGAAGGCTCTAAACGGGCTCCTCGACACAGCAGCCCTGGTGTGGATGGGTTGCCTTATGAGATTCTTTCCCTTCTCCTTCACCACCCGCCTACCGCCAAACTTGCCTTACAGGTATATAACGACGCCCTCACCCTCAGCATTTTCCTCCCTAGCTGGCAACAGACATGTATGTGTCTCTTACCAAAAAAGGGCGATTTGACGGATCTTCGAAATTTGAGACCCATTTCCCTCATAAACACCGACGCCAAAACCTTCACTCGCCTTCTTAACTCTCGCCTTATGACCCACCTCAACCCTTACATCAGCTCTCATCAACTAGGCTTTATGCCGGGTAGATTCATAGCCGATCACGGTGTCACCCTTCACCTCACTAAACTCATCGCCACCCATTCTCACTCTTCTACCATTGCCTTACTTTTAGATCAAGAAAAAGCGTATGATCGGATCCACCCGGAATACCTTTCCTCCATCATGCGTAGTTTTGGCATCCCACAAGTTTTGATCAACACAATTCACTCCCTTTTTTTCTCTACACAAATAGCTATCAATGTCAATGGCTACCTCACCAAATCCCCCATCACCCAACATAAAGGTCTACGCCAAGGCGACCCGCTCAGTCCACTCCTTTTCAACATAGCATTCGACCCTTTCCTGAGGCTGGTTCACCAGGACCCGGAACTCACCGGCTTTCAACTCTCCAAAGAATCCCCTCCCTCGTTTCCACACACAACCCCTAATATTGACACCATCTTGGAGGACATCGCTAACCTATTTATTTCACCCAGCTCCACACCTTCACACAATCCAACCTTCCCAACTCCCACAGTACCCATACCCCCATCCTTGTCTGCCTCCCACACTCCTCTCCTTCCCCTCTCCTCTCTTTCCTTTACAGTTAAAATTCTCGCTTATGCTGATGATACTCTTGTCTTCCTTCACAACCCTCAGGACTTCACTCGCCTTAAGGCGGCCGTCACTACCTACAGTTCCGCATCCAACGCCCTACTCAACTTTCACAAGACAGAGGCAATTTCTTTATCCGGCCGACCCCACCCACAGTGGCAACAACTCCTGCAACAAAGTGGTATCCAATCTTGGCACAATCACCGATCACCCTCTCCCGCTCGCTACCTTGGTTTTCCCATCATTTCCAGCATCAAACAACGATCAGTCGCCTTTGTCAACTTAGAGACAGCCATTAGTTCCACCTGTCAGATCCATTCGCAGAGACAACTTTCAGTTCGTGGCAGAGCTACCGTTCTCAATACCCTTGTATACTCCAAACTATGGCATGTTCTTCGTCTCACTCCTTTTACAAAACAACAACTCCACAAATTACAAAGCTTAGGTAATCGATTCATCAATCATAACATTTATCCTCCTATCCCTGCAGACACTCTTTATTTTTCCCGTAAACAAGGCGGCTTACAGATCATTCGCATCGAAACCCAACAGCATGCCCTTCAATGGCGCTGGGCCTATCCCCTCCTTCGATCCCTCCCATCCTCCAATCTCCTATCCGCCTCCTTTTTTCTTTACTGTACTTTTCAGTGGTATTACCATTCGCCTGTTATCCCCTCCTTTCAGTACTACCTCTTGTTCCCCGCCATTCGTCAGACCCGATTCTTTCCATTCCGCCTCTCTCCTTCCCTTTCGCCCATTCACATCCTCTCGTCATTAATACAGGTCGTAGATAGTATACCTAAATCCTTGGATGATTGTCGTCTCGATCTTGTCGTCTACCTCTCCTTACCACTCTTTACAATTGTTTCCTCTGCAGACTCTACAGTCCCCTACCCCTCTTCCTCACCACATTCATCCCAATCTCCTTTCCACACATTAAATATCGAACCCCTCCTCTGCTCCGATCTCTTTACCTTCGACACTCACACTCTCTCTATCCAACCTTGGCATCATCCTTTCCATGGGACTCGCCACCGCACTTTAGCTCTTCAAGCATACCGTGCTTTGCAGACCGGCACCCTTTCTATCCATCCTTTCTTTCGTCGCCTCTTCACTCCAGCTTCCCGAATCACATCTATCAACTTCGCCGCTACCAGCCTCCATCCCTTCATTACCAGTTTTATTCGCTTCCCTCCTCACCATAAACACTCCACGTCTTCAATTCGCTCCTTCAAACTACACATTCGCCCTCCACCACAACATTCTCTCTCTACGCTCCGTCCTTCACAATGGTCCACCTTCTGGTCTCTCCCCATTCCTTTGCAGGCCCGCACCATTTGGTATCGACTCCTCCATGGTCGGATATCTTGTCGCTCCATACTTCATAGTCGAATCCCAGCAAGTTTTCCTAACCCAATCTGTCACATCTGTTCTGCAAGCGAGGACACGATCGACCATTTCCTTTTCTCATGCCCCCCGAAATTTGCCGTATGGCTTCACATTCTTTCTACGTACATTAACGCTCTGATCCGCTTCGTTCCTTTAGACATCCCACATATCCTCCGCTCTATTTATCGGTTCGAACCTACCACTAGCTTACGCGGTTCCTCGCTTCCTCTTCCAGCTCTCTCCCAAGACCAGGTGTTTGCTTGTACTCTTCTCGGCATTTGGCAAGTGCACTGGCAATCTGTATTTCAAAATACACGGTTTACTACCGCAGCAGCCACCTCTTCCTCAATCAGACACCTCACAGACCTCAACAACCAACGATATCTTTAACATTCCGTTCCTCGTTTCCTCTTCGCCCTCCTTTCCTAATTATATTCAGTCTTTTCTTTCCCTCATTTTGACATTTAAAGGACTTTAAATAAAATCGGATTTATTCCCCAAAAAAAAAAAGTTGGGGGAGCAAGGATTATTACTATCGTAACTTGAAAGGGTGAGTGAACAAAATGTTTTTGGGGTGTCTGTAGGGAAATTTCGAGTGGACAAACTGAGGGGACGTAGTGTTATCCATTTTTTTCTCTGCTTACGATTTTGAAGCAGCTTGATTTTCTTAATGCTGAGGAGTTTGAAATGTCTTGTCATTTTTTATTTAAAAAATATCAAGACCTGAAAAATCATTGCTTAAAAAATTGGAAAATACTTTCGGAAATGAAGAAATTAAAAATTGAGAATGAGATTCACAAAATAATTGGGAAAATCTTTTAAAAGTGGGAAACAAAAATCTTAAAGCACTAAAAAAAAGAGACTCTCAAAAAAAAAAGAGACTCAAAAAAAAGATACTAGAAAAAATACATAAAAAAAAAGAGACACTTAAAAGAACACTTAAACGATTGCTTAAAGATGGGTAGTTTGAAAAGCCAAAAGCTGTCAAATAAAGACGTAAGCAACATACAAATATAATTTAATCCTTATGCTTGATCTTGTTAAAGCTACTCGTATAAAAGGTTTATTTTTGAAAAGCAGTACAAAGACGCTAATCCCTTTTATATTTGATAGATAAGGTAAAGCCAAAGTCATTATCACACACTATTCTATGCTAACAGCCCTTTTTATGATATTCCATTCCCTTATACTCGTTTTAATACATATCATCCCAGAATAACATAACCGTAAATACAAGTAAAGTAATAAATTGACAAGATGTTGTCTTTTTTTTATTGCTTAAATACAATTCTTCAACCAAATATTCAAGGTCATTGTTCGTGATGCAGTTCATTCCAATAAAGAGCCGTTTACAACCTAAACCAAAAGTATTACTTACCTCTTGTAAAGTGTTCAACAGTATATTTCAATAACTGTGTACAGTGGGGTAACAAAAAATAAGATAAAATTTTAATTTTCCGCAAAATCCAAATTACTATCTTCATTGATGTTGGCCTACTAAACACAACTAAACTGTTACTAGATGTCTCAAGACCCTCAAAAATCATTGGGCATTGTCTGGATTTACTTTTAAAGTCTTTATTACTTTAATGATACAGATTTAACTAATTCAGTGGCCAACTGAAATTTACTTGGTCCACCTTTGCGGGAAAAGGGCATGTTTGCAATGAGATTATTCCAATCTTTTGGTCTAAAGCGGTCCCATACTGCTTGCAAACATGCCCTGTGAGCTTCTGCGTTAGGGAAACGCCCATGTCTGCTTCGGCAAGCCTGCACTCGTCGCTTTATTATTATCCAAAGATTTTCAATCGGGTTTAAATCGGGCGACTGCGCAGGCCAGTCTAGCACCTTCAATCCCTTCTCCACCTTCCAGTCTTTTGCAGCTCTGCATCTATGAACAGGAGCCCCATCTTCCATCAATACTAGATTTTGCTCCTGTTCATAGAATTCGAGGAGAGGGCCGTTGTATATGGATGATACAAAGCCTTCCCCCTTGCGATCTATATCGCTGCAGAAGTGGAGTCGGGACTTATGACCAAACCTGATGGCACCCCAAACCATCAAGCTGGTTCTACCACTCTTGAAACTGGGTGCTAGACACTCCTCCAAGTACTTTTCATGAGGTCGGCGCCAGACCATTTCAGGGGCAGAATTTCTGCCATTTTCAAAAGAACTTTCGTCGGTCCAGATCACCTTCTTCCAGTCTTCTACTGTCCAATTCTTGTATTTCTTGGCAAATTCATGCCTCTTCTTTCTATGAAGAGGGTTCAAGAAGGGTTTCTTTTGTGCTACTCGGCACCTATACTTCATTCTGCGTAATGCACGACGAATGGTAGCCTTACAGACATTGACTGCCAAAGAGGACGTCAATTCAGCCAAAATTGCTCTCCTGTTGAGCACAACGACCCGCTTAAGAATCCTTAAAACTCTTGAAATGAGTTTTCTAGGTCTTCCAGATCCTACAGCACGATCTGTGGTACCTTGCATTTTTTGTCTTCTTAACAATGTGTAGACACTGGAAAGCTTTACATCTGTAGCTCTCGAAATTTGCTTAGCATTCATACCGTTTTGGCTCAATCTAGCAATAAGACGCTTATCTTCATCAGTTAAGTGGATTCTTTGAGACATGTTGATATAAAACAGAGATAAAAGAGATCATCCATTCCATACAATGTTAACATATTTGAAGCGGAAATTAAAATTTTATCTTATTTTTTGTAACCCCACTGTACTGACAATAACTAAAACTTGGGTGTAGAAAAACAGTGATGCAGAAATGAGAGGATCTTACACGTTTGCAGGCCAAGTTTTTTTTTTATATAAGTAGTCAAAGTCATTCTAGTTTTGTCTTCGTGTTTTTTTGCTCTAAACTTCTAAACTCTTGTAAGATTGCTGATTGCTCATTTGCATCGCGTTGCTTTGTTGTGATGACGGGAGTTTGTTGAGGCTCATCAACTTGGTTAAAAGTATACAAGTAGTGAGTAAAGGTTCATTTTGTAACAAAAAAAAGAAAAGAGAAGAAAAGAGAAAAAAACTGTCTGGGAAAAATAATACCTCAGAAAAACTATTTTTTTTTTGAAAAAAGGGCTCATTTAATGTCAACATTGTCTATTTTAAATGACTAGCTTTTGCAATTTCAAAAAACCATCTTGAGTATCTGTTGTAATGAATTACATGGCCTACAGTGCTTCGGGTTTTAAACCTGAAGAAAAAAAGCCCATCTATGAAATCTTTCAGAGGGACCAAAAGTAAATGGATTCGTATAAAACCGCATAACATTCATTTTTCATACCTTTCTAAACAAAAGTTGTCATTTACTTTCTTGATTAACATAAAAATATTTTTTTTTGAAAGGCTTCAAAGTCGAGCGGTTTTTCAAAATTTTGGCTGTGGTTATATGGGGAGGCCATATATTTGAAAGAGGGCTATAGGGGTCACCAGTCTACCCATATAGGACTATGAAGTTGAGTTCCAAACAGCTCACTGTGTAACATAAATCTAGCCAATTTTATCGCATTCTTCTTATTGACAGTCTTAATAAAGTCAATTATTGTTCTCAATTTGACAAAATCTCTTTATGAAACTTTTTATTAAAATGCCTGCATTAAGTAACAGAAAGAAAGCTGCTTTAAACAAAAAACGATCTGAACAAGAAGATTCCATAAAGAATGATTCTTCAACAACTTCCGTTGATCAACGCGAAGATTGGGAGATGAATCAATTGGATATGGAATCGTTGATTCAACTTTCTGAAGAAGTAGGAGTATCTACCGACTCGCCCAAGACAATTGATCAAGTACTTGGAAAGAGAACTGATCAATCTCTCGGATCAGGTCAAAAAAGAAAAGGGGTTTATCAAAAGAACTTGGATGTCACAAAGTGGAGAAGAAGAAAGGAAGCTGAAGCCATCGATTCGAAGCAGAAACTGACTAACTTTAGAATCACTCTCACCAAGGGATCCAAAGTAGAACGTCCTGTTTTAATGAGTCATACGAAGTTAGAGCTCATCAAAATCAAGGACTTTGTGCAAAACCTGGACAAGCATATTATACCTATCGTTAATAAGGCAAAGGAAGGAAATCCTATGCATAGGTACGAATACTGCCAGTATCTTTCTGTGAAGTTGTATTTCACAAAGAGACTTCAGGGAATGAACAAAGGCAATAATTCAAGAGAAACAGCCAATTACTATTGGCCAAACAACAATGAAAATTATCGAGCTTCAACCATTATTCAGTGGGCTACCCAGTTCATTGATGAGTGTAGTATTTCCGAGCATCAGCAAGGCAAGCACATCAAGCGACAGTCTTTTTTAAGCGATTCTGATGTGAAACTACTCACATTAGAGAAAATAAGAAAGATGAAGCCTGAGTTACGAAGCTTGGGAATCATCAAGAAAGTGATTGAAGAAGAGGTCGCTCCTCAGGTTCTTGGTGTTGCTTCTGGCCAAACAGTAAATTTGGATACTGTGGCCAACTATTTGTACGAGTGGGGCTACTCGTACAGAAAGAATAAGAAGACCATTTATTTTGATGGCCATGAAAGGGAGGATGTAATTGCCTACCGTAATTCATGGTCATCAAGAATGCTCGGCTATATAAAGAGAGCCGAGTTCTACGAAGGTGAAGCTCAGGAGATAGTCTTGGAGCCAGAACTGAGCGATGAAGAGAAGAAGGTGGTATTCGTCACACATGATGAAAGCACCTTCTACTCTAATGATGGCAAGGATGACCTCTGGCTTCTTGAAGGTGAAAACCATATAAGTAAGAAGTCTATGGGCTCTTCCTTAATGGTTTCAGAGTTTCAATGTCCCTGCCATGGATCCATGAAGATAAAGGGCTGGACATCTAGAAAGGTGTTCAAAGCTGGAGATAGTCGAGACGGGTGGTGGACGTCTAAGCACATGGTGGAACAACTGGTAACGGATGCAATTCCTTTGTTCGAAGCTTTGCATCCGGATTACATCGGCGTTTTTCTGTTGGACAACAGCTCCAATCACGCTGCTTTTGCCGACGATGCCTTAGTCGCAAAGCGCATGACTTTGAATGAGAAGTCATGATCTGAGGACAACAAGACCAGTTTTCGTGACACTACTGTCACTCTCAGTGACGGAAAGGTTTTAAACCAAACCTTCTTCTACAACAAGGTCTTGCAAAGAGTCGACAGAAAAGGCAAAGCAAAGGAAAAGACCGTCCGATATTTTAAAGGCATAAAAAAGATTTCAGAAGAAAGGGGTCAATGGCTCGGATGTGATTTGGATGGCAAGGCATAGAAGCTTAACTGCGGTGACCCCGTGCCTGGAAGAAAGTCTGTTTGCTGTGCTCGTCACTTCCTTAAAAGCCGACCTGACTTCATCAATCAGAAATCAGCTCTACAAGAAGTCATAGAAGGAAGTGGTTATATCTTTGAGCTGTATCCTAAATATCACTGTGAGTGTAATTGGATTGAGCTTTATTGGTCGTATGCAAAGCGACAGGCTCGTCTTCATTATGACTATAGCTTCAAGTCTTTGGAGAAAAACATTGACACTTATCTTGATAAGATTGCTAATATAGTTCATATAAGAAAGTACTATTAAAAGTGTATGGACTATATTGAAGCTTATAGCAAGTGTTCAGACGGTCGCGAGGTTGTCAGTCAAATCAAGCAATTTGTAACAGAGACATATCTGTCTCATAGAAAATTTACCCTTTCTTCTGCAAATATTTCTCTCGAAAATGAACAATAAACTTTGATTTTTTCTTTTATTGGTCTCTCGAGTTGCTATAAATAGACTCCCATTTCCATTTTAGTAACTAAAATTATAAATTATTAGAATGGTCACAGGCTCGATTCCCGTTGAAGTTATTTTTTCTGATGGTCTAAATTTGAAAGGATTTTTTCGTTTTTCAGGTTTAAGACCCGAAGCACTGTAGTATAATCGATAGTCTCTTACAGTCTTCTACCTCCCTTTTTATTTGTTATTTTCACTTGTTCGAATCAAAGGTAACATACGGGTTGATTATAAAGTTGTCATTATCATGATACGTGGTGTGATAATATCAGACTCAACGGTGCCAATTCAGATGAAGTCACGTGATTTAGTGCTGACGTCGACAGAAGTATAAGAGTAGTTCTATTTTTGAAATAATAAACGGGGCTTCTTTCTTATAAATATGTTTTATATCTAAGAGTTAAAAAGACAAAGCATCACTGAAGCTATACTGGCTAGCCAAGGCTCAGACTTTCACGACTACAGCGTGGAAACGTATCAATCATTGAAATATAGTATAAGATTGTTGTCGGCTCAAAAATCTAACCGCTGTCCGGCAAAATTTCGGTGTTTGTGCAAGCCGAACTTACTGTCTACGTCACTATTCTTGACTAAGAGAACCCTTAAAGTCCCTTAAGACCCTTCTTTCCGCCTAAAGTATCTTCCTTTGCTTCAATTTGGTCTCCGCCTACAAATTCTGTTTCTCTCTGTTGACATCCTACTCTATCCAAACTTAGAATCTTGTTGACTTCGACCTGCAGCCTACTTTACCTTCAATTTACAAACATCTATGCGCATATCTTCTATTTCCTATATTCATCGCTATGCATTTTATTCCACCTTTTTAAATATTATTCTCTTTATTTTCCTTTTGCTTTATTTTATTTATTCTATATTCTCACTTTATTATTTTCATTCTTTATTAATTATTTCTACTTCACTCTTGATAGCTTGCAGAAATTACATTCTTCGATTTCAGTATAAATACTAGATATTTGTTATAATAAAAATCAGGGTCGCTTTTCTTATTTTTAATTTTGGAGTAGTAGTTTGGATTGATCGTAACAAGTGTGTTAAAATTGTTATACGTCTGCAATTCCGTTATCAGTTACTAGGCATGAAGCTGTTAGGAAGAGAAGGGTTGACAGAGGTTATTAACATGGCACTTTTCTTTTTCTCATGTATTGGTGCTGTTAATTCCTCTAGTCAATTCCTTTACTTACTCAATTCCGCCCAATTTTATCAAACCGATAAATACCCTCAGAGGCCTATCTTAGACTTCACATTTTGGAGAGAGATCCGTGAACCAATTGATATCTTCCTATACAGTTCTATTATCTTAGTGTTTTATTTGGTGTCTATCTACTGGCATTTCCCTTCGTCGTTTAAAGTGACCAAATTAGATCAAGCGCTCCTGAAGAAATTTATGTCAACTTCTAAAGAACAATCTTTTAAGTCAAATTAAGAAAGAAGCAAGATGTCCAATAACGTCATGAGTAAGTTTATGGCCAGGCCGGTGCATTTTCATGGCAAACAGTTCGGAGGAAAGTGTAATCCTCGTGGATGGTTGAAATCTGTTGAAAGATTACATAAAGGATTAGATCTAAGCGATGAAGAAATATTATTGATTGCCTCCTCATACCTTACTGGACCAGCCGAGAATTGGTCGAATGCAGTTGAAAGGGACACTCACACCTGGAGTGATTTTGTACGCAAGTTCACAGACCAGTTTGCTAGTGGTGAACAAGTGGATGAGTGGTGGGATGAATTGGAAGGCTTACATCAATCACAGTCAGAGTCCATTAATGATATAAAATTCAAGATCTTGGAGTTAGCCGACCTTTTGAACATCTCATCTGAATCCACTAGAGCTCGGTATTTTATGAAAGCCATTAAGAGTTCTATCGCACAAAGAATTGCAGATATTGGTGTTGATACAAAGAGTTGGGACGCCGTTACTTCCGCTGCTAAGAGAGTTGAAACCAATACACACAAGTATGGTACTTCTTTAGAGGTAATGGCTACTAAAGAACCCGTCAAGACGCCATCCATCATAGATGACAAGAGATCAGATCAGAGTGATAATGGTAGTGTCATGAGCCATGAAACCTTGTCTACTCAAATGAAGGAGCTGTGTCAAGAAATCAATGATTTGAAATTATGTGTCAATACTCAAATGAATAGTTTGAGAACTAATTAAGATCCTCCAAGAAATGTTCACCGTAGTCCGTATCCATCTGCCTTCCCCCCAGCTAATCTAGGACAGGGCGAAAAACGTTATAACGAACCTAAATGTTATAATTGTGGTGAATACGGACATATATCAAGACACTGTCAAGGACGGCGTCAAGTGAATGATGCTAGACAAGCAACTCCTCCTAATAATGTAGAGCAGTCGGGAAAAGATTTGTGGCGCCAACTATAAACCTGTCCAATGTTGACGTTCCTAAAGCGGACCTATCTAAATCACCTCAAGAAAGAATAAACGAAGCTACAACGTATTATGTCGAGTCTAGTTCATGCCTTGAGATTCCGGCTGTAGAAGTGTACAATGTTGGTAAAAGAAACAGACCTGATGATTCTGAAGCCAGTCATGAAAGGGCGACTCAAGGGATAACTAAGAGACCAACCAGACAGTATGCTGCTCCGCCTATGGTATTACCTAGTCAAGGTACATCTACTAGACCCAGAGTAATAACTCAATAGCAGATTAATCCAAGAGATGATCCTACATTCCGTTCAGCCCAGAAATCAGTGTCTACTCCTGCCCAATCTCAAAGTGTCCACCCACAGCCTGAACAAGTCGAGAAAACAGTTGTAAAGACAAAGAGGCTTAGAGCACCTCCACGGAAGTTGCCTGTAGAAAGGAGAAAAATTGATGCTTGGGCTAAGTTGGATAGTGTTGATGCTCCCATATCCTTCAAGGACTAGATAGTAAATGATAAAGATGCCCGTAAACAAATCAAAGACGGAATCCGATATCTTGATGCTAGAAGACCAGTTAGAAGAAGAGAAAAAGGGAAAGAGCGTGCTCCTGGACAAGTACATCATGTAGAAGCTATAAGTAGTGATCTAGAAGACTATTCGACCACTTAAAGTTGTAGTGAAAAGTCAGTATATGGTGATACAGAAGAATACAGCTCTCAAGAATATAACAGTGATGACGACACTATCTATGATTATCCCTACAAGAGAGAAGAACTGCTTCGTTCTTCGCCTTTCTGCGTTATGGGTACCATACATGATCGACCAATACGATTGGTGATTGATGGCGGAAGTGCCGTAAGCGTCATTAGCAAGTCCATAGCAGAATCCTTAGGATTGACCGGAATTGGAGAAAATATTTATATAACCACTCTGGACACTACCAAAAAGGATCAAAGAAGAGTAGCTCATGATGGTGATTGTGAAGTAACAGTGGCTGTACCAGTTAGAGTACGTGGCAAACTCAGAATGGAACACATGATCATCAAAGATGACTCGAACAAGGCCAAGGGCGAACCAGTTGTATTACTCGGAATGACATGGCTAATGCAATATGATATCAAGATCCATTCAAGAGAAAATCTGATTGAGATACCAATCAAGAATGGGGCTTCATCCATATTGATTCAAGGCTTTACATCCGCAGATGGTCCTAGCGAAGAATCTAAGGAGGTGTACTCAATCACTGTGTCGTATTTGGGCATATACAGAAGCCAGAGCGACTTATAATCGGAAATTCAATTAATCATCATCAAAGGTTATTTTGACAGATAATGTCAAAATAACAATAAATCAAATAATGTTCACAAAGTTGGAAAAGTAAAATTATTTCAGATATTACCAGAGGTAGTCCTGAAATCAAACATCTAACAAGCATTGATAGAAAGCGATGATATGATATATAAAGCGTTCAATGTGCCTAGCTAACACATTGAAAGCATAATCAGATTTATATTCATTGACTCTCTTCTCATCAATGCTTGAAATGGCTATATAACATGACACATGTGATAGCAAGATGGTTGCGTAGGCCTTATAATTTCAAGGTAGCAGCATCTAACAAAACAAGCAATGATTCTATAGATTTCATTATAAGAAAAAACTAAATCATTACTTGGATAAAGATAGTTCTGAGACATAATTACAAAGGGTTTGTCTATCCTTATCACCTAATCTAAACTGATTTAAACATCCAACGAAACAAGTGAACAAGTATGAAACAGCTATGCCTGATATATTGAAACTCTAATCAAGATTAAAACATATCTTGTCAAGCATAATTATTATCTCTCCAAGATAAAAATCAAGTAAGCAATATATCTCCACCTTATTCAAGGCGGGGGATGAAATCTGGCTACAGCCATCTTTCAATTAAGGTGACCAGTCATCCTAGTAGGAAAACTGCTCATACAGATAAAATTATAACGGAGTGATTGATTGAAACCGAGATAGAATTAATATATAAACACAACATGAACTTGCAGTAGAATTAGTGCCCTCTCTTTCTTTTTAATAAAAAAATCGAGTTCCCTCTCATTGAATTTATCTGAGACTGCAAATATCACATCTTTTCAATGTCAACATGAGGTGGGTATCAATATGCTTGTGCAAAGCACTTATGCTGATGGATATCTCTTCGGGAGATTCTTCAGGAAACTTTGCCATGAGCTTTAATCGTAGCTGCTCCAAAGTTAGGATGTTTCCTTCTTCTTCTTCATCAATTAGGTCCCTTAAAAAGTTGGAATGTTGTTCCTTGATCTTTATGTACTTAGGACCACCGCGCTTCTTGTATTCAACGCTACCGTACTTGCGTTTTCTTTTAACTATACCACGCACAGTGCTTTCAGAAAGTCTGTATTTGAAAGCGAGCTTGGTTGTTGGTGTTGCCGTTGCCGTTGCAAAGGCTTCTTCACAAATTTCTCTACGAAGTTCTTCGGTTGTTCTAGTATAATTCTTGCGAGATTGCTTAGCATTGGTGTTAGCTTGTTTAAACATTTTATGTATTGCGAGTAATGGTTTATACAACGATCAAAGTAGTAAGAAATATTTGATATCTTAAGTTCTGATGATTTAATGAATTAATGATGTAATTTATTTTCCGCGAATATCATTTGTGAAATCCGCGAGTTTGATTTTGCAGATTCGCGAATTTGGTGTGAAAATACGATATAAATTATAAAACGCCAGCTCCAATCAATGTGACGATTGCTATATGAAATAGACCAACTAACTCCATTGCTTTCAAAACACTCAACCTACAAACGACCTGTAACAAGCATTTGGTCAACTAAAGTGCATTAAAATAGCGATTTAAGCGATTAAAAGCATGTGAAATTCTTTTCAAATACAAATCTGGGAATTAAAATCCTCCGCAGATGATACAGATCAAAATGTTGCTTCCCCTGCCATATTTTGTATTAATTATCATGATGAAACCAAAGATGCGGTGGGAATGGACGTAGCATTATCCTCAAGTAAAGGCGGATCAGATATTCTTGCAAACCTACAAAGTAATCACAAATTAATTTTTTATTTTAATAAAAAAAAACAACTATAACTATAAAGAAACTGCAAAAAAGAAAGACAAACGGCGCAAATATGGTTTAAATTTTTAATTTTTAGTTAATTAAGATGTTTTATTGGTGGAAATATATATGTGCAAAAAATAAAATTTAATTTATTAATTATTTTAAAATAAAAAGCTAAACAAATTTTAAATTATAAATAAGTATATTGCATTAGTTTAAAATATGCTAAAATTTTTTTATACACAGATTATTTTAATAATAAAACAAATTGAAAGTAATAAATAATTTTATTTATTAACAATTAATAATACTAATTCAAAAATGGCGAAATATGTTTCAACGAAAAATAATTTTTTAAAGCTTTCATTATTTAATTACTTAAATGTTTATTTCCATCGGAATTTTGTAAATGCTATTTTTTGAAAACGTTTATTAATCAAACATTCTTTTTATTTTAGATTAAACGAGCATGTTACAAACCGCAACGGAGGTGCGGTAATAGAATTAGCACTTCCGCTGCGCCCTGATTAATTTTCTTGACCTTTGTAACGTCGTCGTACGAGAGAAGGAGTTTGTAAAATGAATGTTTGATTTTTAGAGAAAATATGAATATGTCAATCTTAACGACTTGGTTATTCAGATATAAATAATAACTATGATAGTCTTAGTGGTCGACTTGTTTAGCTTTATGACGAAAAGTAAGAAAAAGATAAAAAGAATTGTTCAATCCTATTGGACTTGTTAATTCAATAAGCTATGATAGTCTTATTTGGCAGACTTGTTTAGCTTGATTAAAGAAAAGTGAAATCGAATATGTTAATCTGATAGACTTGTTTATTCGAATGTTAACTATGGTAGTCTTATATGGCAGACTTGTTTGGTTAAACGTGTAGTAAATGAAGAGAATACAAAGAAAAGAAAAATACAAGGAAAACATAAAGAAAAGAAAAGAAAAGTATAAAGAAAAATAAAGTCTCGAAGGACAAAAGATCCGTATAGGATGAGTTAGGTAAAGTTAAAAGAAATGAGAACCAAGCTGCTTTCTTTTTATTGAGAGAAAAAGAGATATTTATGAAAAAGAAAAATTTGCCAGTCACCCAGGGAAGGTGTTACATTTCACTATGGTTCGGTACGCGGCGCTTTGTAATTTGCTTGTGCTGTGGCAGGCCAACTGAAACGATAAGAAGATCAATGTGAGGGCCTCACCAATATCTTTTTTGAACCTTCGCTACGGCATAAAATAACCCCTTCGCTGCGCTTCGTGTATTTTAAACCGTCGCTTTGGTAAAAAAAAACTTGTGTCCTGGAACGTTTATATTTGTTGGTACATGGTAAATTATTAGCCGAAAATGAGGCTTATCTACCATCAAATTGCAAACTTTAATTTTGGTGGTAAATTAGATTTACTTAGAAAAAAAAACATAAAAATATTTGACAAGACACAAATCACTTAGCCAAAAAAAAGTTCGTTTATCCAAAAAAAAAAAAAGCATATGTATGGAAGTAGAATTTTTTTTTATTTTTATTTTGAACATATTTGAAAAAAAAAAAGGAAAAGAAAGAAAAAGAAGAGAGAAAAAAACTACTGTTGTTGTGTACGCGATGTACGGAAACTGACTTCAAACTTATCTTTTGTATAATTTCTAATGTACGTTTTGTTGTGAGTTCATCAGGTCACACATTTTCGGATAAATTATAAGTGTCTCGTACACCCCAAATTGCACCATCAATCTGACACATACTCCGCAAGAATTCCGCTCATCTTACACTAGCATTGTTAGTGTATAATCTAACAGCTAATAGTAACTCTCAATTAACGCTATAGTATAAAAGACCTTGATGTTAAGATAGTTATATTTCTTTATCTCTTATTATATCTTAATATCGCAGGTAAACTTTAGTCAAATAATATCAGTAATAAAAGATCTCTTATAATATCTTAATATCACAGTTTGAGAATACTCTTGAGTAGTTTAGTCTGATCTCGCAAACCTTGCGTTACCACTGAATCAAAACCCGTTACCTCAAGCTCATATTAGTTTGTGGGCATCAGGGATTTGAGCCATTTCGTCTTCAGCTGCGTATTGTGCTAGTTTTACGAGATCAGGACTAAAATGCTTAATTGTTTGATTAATATATATGCAATACTTAGCCATATCTAATTTGCGGTTTGCAGATGATGTAAGCTGATTCTCAGAAGGCTCAGAGACATTCAATGTCTCGGCAAATGTTGTTGTTGTTGTTGTGGTGGTGGTGTTGGAAGAGACAAAGACAAAATAGTTAGTATGCATTTTTAGCAAATACATATGCTTACATGGATGTCTTCTTCTGTCATAGTCAAAGCATGTACAAGATGCAATGACCTTGTCTCCACTAACTTCAACTGAGTAACCAGTTGAAGCACCTTCAACGAAGGAGCAAACTTGATACACCTCAGTACCATTAGCGCCATCGACTGGACCACCAATCATCCTGCTTCTTTTTTCTTCGTCTACTTCTTCTGCAGCTAGTTCACGGATTCTTTGTTGCTTAAAGAAAGGTGACATAGCATTGTTTCCTTGAACAACTCGCTCAAATTCTTGGCCCGGGTAATACTCGACATCATTAACTAGTACGAAGGTAAACTTGTCAAGTCTCTTGTTTCGCACTCTGTCCAGAAAACAGTCTTCAGCTGATTGTGCCTTGATTCAATGTAATTATTGGTCAACATGTGTGAGTACTGGCGTTCTTTGTATGACCGACTCTAGACTTGGAATTTGTCTTCAGTACACCAGTTACTGACAAAGTAGTCCATAAAAGCCTCTTGGTCGGCGTACTCTTCTTGGAAGGATACAACCTTTTAATGGAATGTACCCAAATTCTCCTCATAAACAATGTCTTGCAAGACACGCATCATTTCACTACAAAAAGCTCGGTTTTCAGCAAGAGAAAAGCCAGGAACAGAAACAGAAGAAAGACGCTTATTCCATGCTTGAGTGGCATGGAAGACACAAAACTGGATCTTGGTCACAGCACGATCAAAGGTGTTGCTGATTGCAACTACTTCGGTTTGACAGCAATCAATGGTAAATTGCTTAGGGTTGAACCAGAAGTTGAGCATTGCGTAAATGCTGAAGCCATTCAACAATTAAACCAACACTATGATCGTTTGTGATTATATAAGCAACAGGCCATCCTCTACCAATGGTGTCGTCACGAATGATCAACGTGTAGAGCACGCCTGCGATATTGCTTGAAATGTCATGAGTTGAATCAAGGCCAAAGGAGGTTGCGCTCTTCATTCGGTTTTGCTGATCAGGTGAACAGAAACCAGAAGCAAATCTTGATGCATCTTGGGTTCAACCCAAGCTACCAGAGAAGCAGTTGTACCCTTCGGCAGGAAGCTTCTCATTGATCCAGATCTTAAAGGACACCATGTGATCCTTATGGAAATGGTAAAGCTCCTTGTCAACCTCAAGTAAAAGAGGGATTAAAGTCAAAAACATTATGCTATGGTTATTTTAATGAATTACCTTGTTCATCAAATTTCAAATGTCGTGGTAGTTGACCTTACGTTGAGATGCATGGCCGAAAGAATCAGCAGCCTTAAGCATGTCAATTCGAATTTGACGAGTACTCTTGGAGGAGTGCTTAAGCTGCTTGGCGAGAGGAAGAGTACGAATGTCATTCAAGACATCGTCAGGAACGTGGTAGGTGGGGTCCTTCTCAAGAACAAGTTCATAGTACTCGGGATGAGCATAGTACTTTTTGATGCGAAGTGTACAAGCACAGTTGACCTTCATCGACTTCTTCTGGACAGGACGTTGGCTGGCTGTCGACTTGTAAGTGCCAGCACGGTAACAGCAGTACTGCTGAGAGAAGGCAAGGGTAATGCCTCTTGCACGGGCTTCTTCAGGAGAAAGATCGCCGGCTTGCTTGTTGGAGTTGATGATTCTCCAGCTGTATGAACAAGCTTCGTTAATTGCAACAAAGCATTCCTTCCATTGAGTTGCTTCCACGCGAATAACTTCGTTGGTTTGCAACTCCATGACGCCTCTGATTGAGGATTCTTGCAAAGCATCTGTGATGTTAGTTAAAGAGTAAACGGTGTTGTTAGTAGACATTTTGAGTTGTGTATCTATAGCAGAGTAACTGTAAAAAGAGAATATAACACAAAAATAGATCATGCTCAAAGTCTAGTAAATTGATATGTGGTTCTGAGTTTTATTTAAATAATAATTACCAACTGGATTAAAATATAAAAGTTAAGATATGAAATATAGTTATAATTGGTTAATTATATTGACCAATATGTTGGTAATGAGATAATTGATATAAGTAAAATGGAGAAATAGGTAAGTTGAAATAGAATGAAAAAGAGAGGAAAACAAGATGTGGGATAAAGTGGGTTACTGTGGTTTTATGGTTTTTGAGGTAAATGGTGTAGCATCGCACAATTACTATGTTATGCTATTGTAATAAGACAGTCATACCAAAGGTTTTTACCCAAAATCAGTGCACCACAGAACAAAACAAAAAAGATGAATCAGGAAAAGTCGTCACGTCTTCGGCTAATGATTTACCATCTACCAACAAATATAAAAAACCGTGTCCTGGGGCAGTGGAAACGAATTAAGCTAATTAGATGATTTTGAAAAAAACCTAATAGTATGAGTTAGATTGCACTTTTTCCATAGAGGTATAAATTTTGTTTGTATGGTAAGATAAGTTTCTTGTTTTAAATAGCAAAAGTAGATTGAGATAATATATGTAAGGTAATTGATAAGGTTGTTTTTAAGATTCCATGTTAATATCAGGGCTGTAGTTTTTAATAACTTCTGTATAAACAACATTGCGTGTGTATGTTTCATTTGATGATTGTATGGAGTGTGGAAGCTTTGTGTTGCAGTTGCTGTCCACCATTATCTTAATTGATTCAGGGGTTTTGACTCTGGATAAGGCTACATATAATTGGCCATGACCAAAAACATGGTTTAGTAGATACAATCCAAGGCTATCTAAAGTTTGCCCTTGAGCTTTGTTAATAGTCATTCCAAAAGCAAGTCGCACAGGAAACTGACATCTTTCAAAAGGCATAAGAACAGAGGGATAATTGTCTGTATGTATTTTGACTCTTGGAATATAAACCACGGTTCCAGCATGAGATCCTGTTGCAATGCAAGCTTCTATGACATTTGCGAGTAGACACTTAACAATTAAGCGGGTGCCATTGCAAAGTCCTTGCTTGGGATTGAGATTACGCAAACACATGACAGGAACGCCTATTTTCAATGTCAATGCATGTGGTGGCAAGGAACCTGTTTCGATGGAATTTAGAAGCTCAGTTGGTGCAAGCTGTTGATTATCCATGTTTTTTGGTTTATCAGCACTGTAGTAGGTTCTTGATTCACCTGGGAAAACTCTAAGCAGCAGCTCATTTATGCTGGCTACATCTTTGTTCTTAGTAGTCAAGATAGCTGAAGACATCATGGAACTGTGATCGATTGTCTGAGGATTTGAATACAGCCCAGGATAAACACCCCTCAAGAGATTGATCAAGTTGTTACCAGGAACAACCATAGCTTTTGGAAGCTTAATCAGATCGGTCTTAGTCGTACGCTGGTAGATATTGATTGAAAGAGTTTCAACCTTATCATCCCCTATATCAAGAAGATAGTCTGCAAATGCTTGTAATTGAAGAGCAAGATTGGGATTAACACGGCTGAGAGCTTGTTTGACTCGCATGTTTACACGAAGTTTGAGCACTGTGTGATATTTAGGTAAATTGAAATAGAGGGGGGACAAGTATAGTAAATAGTTTGAGACTGTTTTACGTATGCCTTTATTACGAACAAAATAAATGAGAGTATTTATACCAATTGCTATCTACTATTGCTATTACGTCTTTGACTTCCTTAAGTCTTTACTCTTTACTGAATCTGGATATTCAAGAGAACAATGTCATAGACTAGTTTGTCTCACCTTTAATGACATATTGACATTTTACTTTCTTTAGCAAGACTCATTGCTTGTCATCTTCTTCAGCCCAGATTCATAGCACTTGCTTATGAAATCATTCTAGACTGACATAATGTTGGTATAAAATAAGTATGAAGTCGGTAGTTGATAAGGAGCCTTCTGATTGGCAGGAAGATTTAATAGTGGAAGTTAAATGGCATTATTTAACTAGAAATAAATCTACAACCAAGACTTGCATTTTTCACAAAGATAAGGATATTGTTTTATTGATAAAAATATATTGTCTATTTATACTATTCATAATTGACTATAAACTGCGGTTATACTGCGGTGGTTCACTGCGGTTAGAGAAGGGTAGAATAACTGCGTTAAAGAAATAGACTTATTAAGATTCCGATTTGTAACCAAGTCAACTCGCGACAGGTAGGATTACTTAATCCAATTATGATGTAGATCTTTATATACAAATATAGAATTCATGTTCAGACAAGCCAAACACGACACACTGTGATGTATTGCTAGAGGAAAGACATGTTCAAACATGACGATACAATATCAGCTCTACTACCTTTTGGAATTATAGACAGAATTGGTCTGAAATCACTACCAAACATAAATAGACAGCCACCAAAAGGAATATCGGCAAAAATGGGGGTTTCGGCTCTAAGGGTATCCCGAAATATTCTATCTACTGCTTCATAAACTTCTCTGCTTATCATAGAAGCCTTGTCCCATATCACCAGCTTTGTCATTTTTAAAAGCAAAGCAGTGTTACTGTTGGGCTTGATGCCACACATTGAAGATCCAACAATTTTCAAGGACATCTTGAATGTCGAGTGAGCAGTTCTTCCACCTTCCATCAATAGTGAAGCTGTGCCACTTGAAGCTACAGCCAGAGCGATATTGCCTTCTCTTCTAACTTTATGCAACAAAGCATTAAATAAGAAGGTTTTGCCTGTCCCACCAGGACCATCAACAAAAACATCTTTCCATCCGAAGAAGGCAAATCTACGTTTTGATAGGCAGTAATAATGGCCCGGTATGCCAAAAGCTGATCTTCGTTGAACTGCGATTCATTGACATCATCTGGCTTGGCTTGCGCAAACATGATCAAACGTTGTTGCTCTCTTATTATAATAGGGATATTTGCATCGTGTATATTTCCTGATCTAATGCTAACGTCAGGGATGTTAAATCCGTAATAAGTAAGGAGATCAATGTCGTATTGGCCACTTAGAGTTTCATCCAAATCAAGAAGACAAAAGTCGTATGAAAGGCTTTTAATATCTGTGATTATTGGATCAATCTTTTCATCGTTTTGTAACTCATGCATGTAATCGTCTGACATGTCCTTTTAAAACTTGGAGTACAATTCAAAAGGATTCGTAGGAAAGCAAAAAGCAAGAATAGTACAAAACAGATTACGGAGCGATTTTGCTGACTGAAATACAGATGCTTCTGCCAAACAGTGCTCCCATTGACTATCAGATTCAAGTATGCCAAGTGCTTCTGCTGCTTGCTGAAAGGTAGGGTAGACTATACCTTCTACTGTTCTCATATCAGCAAAGCACTGAGCTCCAGGAATATGATATAGAAGCATACGAAGGTAGTACTTTTCAGCTTGTTTTGGAGAAACAGTATAGATGCGACCGATGGTGTTACCTCTTTTTCTTGGTGTCCAGTGCTTGTTCCTGTCATTGTGCCATACATAATGTTCTGGAAAGTTAGGATACAATATATTCCTGGCAGCGGGATCAGACCTATTAGTATTCATCCAAGCAGTCAGAGTGGTATTATGAATAGCGGCTCTTTGTACCACGGAGCTAAGATTGTCTTCTTCGCTGTAATATACTGCTTGCTCGTTCTCCAAATGAACTTGTAGGCGTTGATGCGCAGGATATTCTCTATGCAAATGATAGTGAAAGAATCGCCAGCATGCTTCTGGGGCAGAGACGTATCGAGCATCAAGATAGAGCTTGATTTCATTCCTTTCTTCTATGGTAACAGCAGCTCGGTCATAACCCTTGTATACGTACTTGAAGGCATACTTAATAGCATCAATTGATGCACATGATTCAACGTTTATGTGTGCGTTGTATTTTGTGCAAAGGTACAAATTGTGAGGTACAATCCACCTGTTATCAACGCTTAGTCTTTGATTCCCACCTATTGTTTTCAAAACGACAACTCCATTGTCACTTCTCAAATACTCAGGAAAGCCTCTTGAAGCATTGATCTTCGTCTCAGAAGAGAAGCTTTTAGGAAACTGCTTTGTACATTGACCATCTTTCATACATTGTGAATTGAGATTAAGTGCACCACATGGGCCATGAATCATGTTTTTAGTGACAGTTTCCAAGGCAAGCGAATGCAAGTTAGGATCTGGAATTCCTGCTGAGATCATTGCATCAAATTCTTCAGCAGTTGCTGGCTTATCATCAGGGTGTAGTATGAAAAGCATGTGTGCATGTGGTAAACCACGCTTTTGAAACTCTATTATATACACAAAGCCAACAATTCTTCCAAACACCAACCCCTTTGTTATCTCCTCAATGATGCGTTTCAGCTTCATGTTGAAGACTCGAGCGCATAGATCAGGTCGGTCAGATGCTTTTTGTCCATGTTGAAGCTCACGTTGAATTTCGGGCCAACCAGGATTACATGTTACAATGATAAGTAGATCAGGCTTGCCAAACCGCCGAACTATACTTATAGCATCTTGATAGTTTTGATGCATGTGTCTAAGCCCACCGACAAAAGAAGAAGGCAAGATGTTTTTTGCCCTATTAGTTCTAAGGAGGTTGCCTCATCATTACTGTTCAAAGCATCTTCTAAACCTTGGTACAATTCAGATCTTAATTGTTCTTGATGATGACGGATAAATGATAATCGACCTTGTTCCATTTTTGCATACATATCGACTACATACTGATGGAATAGTTTACCAAAAAGATGAAGAAGATTTCCAGTGTTAGGTCTGACCATTAGGCGAGAACTATAATACGCCATAGCCCATACTTTATTGTGTGGAGCATTGAGGCTCTTAGTTTCAGTATTTCAGGCAGCCATACCGTCAGAATGTAACAGAACGTAGAGAAGAGGATCATAAAACTGATTGGTTTTATTTATTCTAGTGAGAGAGCTATCGCCTTTCAACTGAACAACCACATCTCGATTTGAAGTAGCCATGTTATTAGAAGATCCTTCACCACCAACTATAATCACTCCTATTTTGGAATCCCCAGTTGGCCTGTTGTACCGTCTTCTATCAGGTAGGCCCTCAGCACGAAAGATCATCTTAACCTCATTCAATTCATTAATACCATTGTTACTGACACTTGAAGGGACACCATTATCACGTTGTTCTTCAGCAATTTGGATCATATTCCTATACAACTCAACAAACGGATTCATTGAATGCATCATTTCTTGAAGTTGTTCAAATGTATCCAGATTCATATCAGGAAAGCTGGATGCTCGATTTTGAAGCTCATTAGCTGAGTCATGAATATATTTGAGCAAATTTAGGAGTTGCTCCATTCTCAGGAAGGGCAGGTCCAATCAGATGATAAGGACTACCTTGTATACGAAATATATAGCTTCCAGATCCTATGATTTCGAGGCTCAAATCAAGCTTTACACCTAATGAAGCAAAGCTAAGAGAACTGTTGTAAGATCTAATATTGCTCCTAAATTCAATAGATCTTTGATCACGACCTGTCAACAAAGAAACCAAAACAGGTGGTGTTGCACTCAAAGGCTCATTGATAGCAGATCCACTACAACAGCATCAATGAAAATTGGGATGGATTTTGCTCGAGTTTGAAGTACGCTCCTCAATACACATTAAGGCATTACACTCAACACAAACAACATCCATCATACCTAAATCGTCTCTTTCGGTAGGAACTTTGGATATATCTCTGGCAGCCATTAGTGAGTTGTTTTGATAAAAAGGATAACTCCGGTTGGTTCTACGACGATGAGTGGAACTTCCGCAAGAGTTGCATACGTACTGGTTAACACCAACTTAATTTTCTCGGGTGCTAGTTTCATTGGGAAGAGATGTAACATTGGTACTATTGAATGGAGTCTGGGTGCTGTCTTGATTCAAACTTAAAACTGCAGGATTGTTTGGGCAAGCATGATGCGTGTTAAATCGATGGCCTTCTTGTCCACAGCTTAAACAGTTACGTTGCAAATTAGCATCACAGTCGCGATGAGTACGACGTACATGGCCAGGTTTGTTGCAATGAGGACAAATTCTCTCAGTCATTTTAGTTTGTTTTAAGTAAATGTAAAGAAAGAAGAAGAAAAATTAAATTGAAAAGCTGGAATATGACTGCGAACAATAACTTTTTTACAAATTGATTGTCTTGCTTCGCGTGAGGGGGAGGGACAACCCTCCCCCTTGAACCCCCTCTCAGCTGACTTAACGCTCATAATTTGTCGCTGTTCAAAGCTCATTATTATCGGTTGATATGTGACTGCGAACAGTAACTTTTTTACAGGATTAAATTTTTTAAATATATAGGGATGATTTATGCATCTTTTAATTCATGTCTTTCCTAAGCATTTGGACAGATACTTCTATGTGTTCTGGGGTCAAAAAGAGAACTCAAAGGGGCTGTTAATCTTTTTTTATATAACAATAGATATACAAAATGAAAGGCAAAGAAAACACAGTAGTGAGCATTATGCTATTAAAACAGGAACGAGGCACGAAACGCTGTGTATTTAGACGATTGGGGATCTTACATTTGGAGAGATTTGACAGTGATTCGTTCAATTATAGCTTAGAACCGCTTTTATTTAAAGTAACAAACATAAATGTATAGGAAGAAGAACCCGTTTTTTGTTCTAAAGCAAAAAATTAAGCGGGGACACTGTCTAGGGTCTCCAGCTAAAAGGTGTCCAAAATAAAATAATTGAAATCCAGATTCCTAGCATATTGTTGTATGGGGTCTTTTATACCTTTGGGACTGACTATTTCTTCTATATTATAATATCTTTTAGGACTATAAGTAAGTTTTCTCAACAATTCAATAATATTGGGAAATTTATATTGGTTATGCGAAAGAACTGCCTTTTGTTTATTATTTTTAATTTGATCTTATTTTATAACGCTAACCGGTGGTACTAAATTTGTTTGGGAGAGAACCAACTTTGTTGACTCTCTTCCTTGCGAGTTTACCACCTGTTAGCGTCTGGGTTTCTTTCTCTCATTTTGTTCCTTTTTGTTTCAATTAGGGCTCGGACACCCCTCAACAATATCATTGAATATGAGCTTGAAATATGTTTGAATTCTTATATAAGCATTAAGAACCTATAGCATAAGCAGATCATTTATTAAGCAATCTACATAGCCTTTGAACATTTATCTTGCACCTTGTCAATTTATACAAATTATTAGACAGGAAGAGTATATAGTAATAGCTGTAACTTTTTATAGGCAACTTATCTACAAATATATTAATACTCTTACCAAATATGTGTCAGTTTCTCTACTATTCTCAAGATATTGTCTAAATCTATTTACTTACAAGTCATTTGAGTTCAGAATATACTACAACAACCTATTACAAATCATACTTCATACAAAGAAGTATATCAAGAGTCAAGCTGGACAATGGCTTTAGGAAAAGATAAATTTTACTTTGTACTTTTATATTATTAATTCGAGAACCTTGCACTCATCAGAAAATACTGCTGCACAAAGCCATTCTGCTCGTATCCAAGCCGAGTTAGCTATGAGACAGCCCATTGATAAAACTAATCAAGACAATATCACTGCACGTCCCCAGAATACAAAGAATGCCTATGATCTCAAGATCAAAGAATTTTGAAGAGTGGTGTGACATTAAGTTTGCCCATGAGGCTGCTAAATTGCGCTACATTGTTACAGGCGAAAAAGCTCATTACTTCTTGGATGATGCTGTAAGTAATCAAAATATGTCTTGTTCGTTAGACTAATCTTTTAATGCTTTAGAGGTTGTAAACAGAACAAGTCGTAGAAAGAGAAAGAGAAATGATAGTGCCGAAGAGCTTCCATTGCCCAAGATCGGATACTCCACTTTGTGTTTGTATGATGCTGCCATTATGCATTTGTACCGTTTGCAGCAAATGATGAAGATCAATGCAAACCCCAACCCAAGAAGTACTTTTGCTGCATTGCTTCAAAAATTTAAAAGAGAAGAAGAGCAAACCAAGAAGTTGAACTACGAGGATTGAGGTGTTGACTCAATCATGAATGGCTACTGTTGTTGGTTATTACTTTCAGCAAGACACTATCAAGGGTTTGCGCAACTTTTTTTTTGAAGGCGAAGGCTTTCAAAAATGCCCTGCTTTAATTTTGGTGATGAGACAAGGCAAGACCAACAAGTTTGGAAGAATGGAAATTGGAGCATGTATTCGTAATGCTCGGGATGAAATCTGTCCATTTACGATGCTCTGTGTTAACTTTTTTGGAAAATCCCATGTTGAAATGAGCCTTTTCCTTGTTTCAAAAACTCTTCTGACTGATTTGACATTCAACTCTTGAAGCACGAAGCTTACACCAAGGAGCAATGGACCCACCTCAGTCATTGTGCAGCCATCGATAAAGCATTTAAAGCATGCAACATCACTTATTCAAAGAAAACGCATGTTAGTCGAGGTGCTGCTGCTTGAATGGCTGATATGCAAGGTGTTGAGGAATCAGATATTCAAAGAATGGGAAGATGAAACAACAGCTCAATGAATGGTGCCTATCTCTCCAACTTGCCTGGTGGCAACATGCAAAGCTTGGCTGGGTTTACCGAACGAGGTGCCTTCTTTCTCCCCCGCGCCACCATAACTCCTTCAGAAAATTTACAAGCAATGGTGTTTCCTGAAGCAAGTCATTGGCTCTCAAAGCTTCATGATGGTACAACAAGACAAACTGCTTCCGCAGAAGGCTTTCTTCAACTTATGATGACATTAAGAACCACGTTTCCACAAGATTCTGAATTCATGCAGCAATTGTATTCAGCACATTCATTGTAGAAAAATCCTTTGTTCTGTCATCCCAAATACTTGGAATTTAAACGGTATGTCAATTGATCTAGAGACATGGAAGCATCAAATGAAAAGTCTAACTTTATCCTTACCTTAGAGAGCTGTTACTTAAAGCCCATGAAGAAAAACATCCTACTCCAGCGTGGCATTCCAGCAGTTGATCGAAGACTCACGAACATCAAAGAGAGTGTCCAACAGTCCAATTAACAAGTTGTCCACCTGGTGAACAGCTTTTGTTAAACATGTCCGACATCTCTACCGGTAGGGCCCCACTGCAGATCAACATTTCTTGGCCTGAAGGATCTAAAACTCCTCAGACAACGGTAAAAAATATACCCTCCTCTCAACCAAGAACCGAAGAAGACATGGCTACGATTGAAAGTAGCTTGGATCAGCAAACATCTTCAGCAAGTCCCAACTCATTCTCTCTTAGTGTCACTCTTCACTCTTCGGAGGAGTTGTATATAGAGTGGACTGAAGGGCTAGGAGGCCTTCCATTGGTTGAGACTATGAATGGTAGCCAAAAGGGATGGTACGCAAGAAATGGGTAAAAGACGTTGTACATGAGGAGAAACAGAACCATGAATATCAGAAAGGCTTATGCAGCTTTAAATGGTATAACCGTTGCAGATGCAATTCGCATAGCTGAAAACAGAAGACAAGTAACCAAGAAGAGTTTGAGTCACTTGGGCAAAAACTGCTATGATATCTTTGAATAGCCTCATGGCTATTTTTAAAGACCTATATGAACAAACAAACGCCTTCACATACGTACTTGTGCTATCTAATAGCTTTGATCTCATTCTAAAATCACATTTAACACTAGATCAGATTTCTTCACGTAATAGAGTGTTTGGCAGTCTGCAGCAAGATTGAGTATACAAAATCTCCCAAAAGAGAATCTACCACAAAGCTTTTAAAGCCTATAATTTTCCCACGAGAAACTATAGCAGCATCATTAGCTTTGATTGAGAAAGATACTATTTAATGAGTAATGCAAATCTTAAATTATTTTAAAACGAGTCTTATTAGTAGGTGTCCCAAACTTCAAATAACTGATCTTATTTAAGAGGACATTTAGAACAACAGCAATTTTCTCTATCAGATTTTAAAATAAAAGGTGTCCATTATGTTTCCAGAGGTATCAAAAATTTGTTATAAAGGTATTTATATAGATATTTATATGCATGTTAAGATTACGCCCCACCCTGGTGGTCGCATTGTCCATCATGGTGGAATCATGTGTGCTCACAACTATTGCTAAAAATAAAGGAGGGCAGAAAGTGTTCGGGGATACACAAGCCCCACCTCACAACCCCCAAATCACCGTGCTAACCTTGGTTGTGAAATAATGGAGACTATTCAGGAAATCACTTGAGATAGAATTTAACTATTTTGGGATTATAATGAATAGCTTTATTGATGTTAATATATATGTAAAATAAGATAAGAATATAACGTGGTTGCTTACTTTTTCTAATTCTCTGAGGTTGTATTGACATTTCCCAAAGAGAAAAAGAAAGAAACAGCTAAATGTCATGGATATTTATACTAGAAAAATGATAGTGTAACGTCAAAGTAACTTGGTTACAAGTACAAAAAAAGGGAAGAAAATTGAGACAGATTTCACTTTCCCCCCCCCCTAGGCCTTGTAAATTTTCGATACTGGGCTTCTCCTCTTGTTGAAAATTTTCAAGTGTGCACCATTAACGGCACGCTCAAGCTTCACACCTTGATCGTTGAGCAATATATATGTATTTTTGTTGAACTTGCACACAACCGTGAATAACTTATTCATGCAAGTCGTGTCTAGCTTGTGTTTCTTTGAGGGGTTTACCTTAATTACTCGTGACCCGATAGGTATCCCTCCAGTGGCCTTGTTATCATCAATCGCCGTTCCTCGAGTTTTATCTTCATATGTCAGATGTTTGTCCGGTAGTGAGTACAACCTTTCTGCACCCATTTTTAATCCTAATTTTTGTAGGGGATCCATAGAAGGAAGTCTTGGAGCTGTGCTCAACAGAGCCTCAAAGGGTGAAATATTCAATTTCTTATGCACCTTTGTCCTGTAAGCATGTAACATGAATGGCAGCAACACATCCCAATTCTTCGGATTGTTATCAATCATCTTGCGTATACCTCTCACTATTGTGCCATTTAGTTGTTCAACTTTACCATTGGCTTGTGGATGATATGGAACGGCAAACTGGTGTTTAACATTGACATATTTAGCAAACTTTTCTACTTCTTCGTTCGAAAAATGCGACTTGTTGTCTGTCAAGATCTTGTAGGGGCCATAGACACAGAATTTTGCCTCATAAAGGAACTTGATCACAGTGGCAGAGTCTGCCTTTCTTACTGCCTTCGCGACAGGCCAATTTGTATAGTACTCTACTGCCATCAAGATGTACTTGCTCTTCTTTTCACTCTCTAGAAATGGACCGATAAAGTTTAGAGCAAATCTTTCAAATAATCTTTCTACAAGCACTGTTTCCACCAATGGCATACGGTAGGGTAAGTATGAGTGTATTTGGCATGGCTTACAAGACTTAACGTATTCTTTCACTTCATTATATGCGTTAGGCCACCAATAATATCTATACAATCTTGTCCAGGTAGCATCTTGACCAAAATGGCCATGATCGTCGTGGTTTTCTTTCAGCACTTCTTCTCTTTCACTTATTCTAGGAATTTCGACGAAACGATCCGACACCTTCCTAAACAAGTCACCTCTGTCATTCAGTTTCACCGCGGCGTAGAGGGTGCATGTAGTGATATAAATAGTTGTGAAATAACCTTGCGAAATATTTGTTTTTTTCATATGCGGTTTCAAAAAAATAGGCAGAAACACAAATAGAACCGATGCAGAAACACAAGAATTGGGTTATGGGTAAAGTATTATACAAGCTTACTTTGAATAGGAGTGGTTCATAGTCGAATCATATCTAGCTTAGGTCTCAAAGGGAAGTTATAATGACAAATGGCCTTTAGAGTATATAGTAATGATGATTTAACAAGTTTTAGAAGTATAAGCAATAAATGGGCTAATCGTATCGCTTTAGTTTTTGGATGAGCTTGGCATATGATTGGATTATTTAGCTATTATGGGCAAATTAAACTTGTTTAGTTTTATTTATTTAAATCAAATATATTCTATATATGGGTTCTTCTTTAGGCTGATTTGTAGCTCAGATGTCCTTTTTTGTAATAGGGATGTTGCATCGGGTGTACTCAGATTGATTGGCATGCTTGGCTTTGATATAGGTACCTTTTGGGATCATAAGAAGCAGTATAGGAAGCAGAAATGAGTTAATTCTCATGACCAAAGCCATCAATAAGCACCTTGATTGCTTTGCAGTAGCTGCGCCTGAAAAGATATACAGCCTTAACCGAGATTATTTTTTTCGTAACTATTTTTTTTCTTGACAGCCATTTTGAAGCAACATGCAAGGTTATGAGCAACACCAAGTAAGAGATCACTCGACAACAGTACATACAAGAGTCAGAAACAATAGAAGTAGAAAGCAAATAGCATAGAAAGTCTAAAAACACAAAAAAAAATAAAGATGAGACGCGATCCTTTACGCATGTACTTTGTCATCAGCATGTTGTGTCCTTTAGTTGTGATTAGGTATCTCATGAGTCCAGCCAGCAGTGAGAGCAATAGCCAGCAACTAACAGTCGATAAAGAAAAAATTATTTGGTAAGATAGCAGAGTCAAAATAATCTGGAAGCGGTGTTTCACTTGTCACGAAAGAGATTCAAAGCGATGAAGCAACCACATTTAGGTTGGGGCATACATGTAAGCATGAGCAAAGGCGAGAAGACACAAAAAGAAGAGAAAATAAGCAGTAAAGTTGGAAGGAACCTCAAGTTCAACTAAAAAGAGATTCGGCAATCTTCAAAAGCACAGGCCTCAGTAGTACAAGGGGAATAGGTGGACAGATATTATTTTTTGAAGATGAGGTAAAGAGATGGCGACATGAGAAGAGACCAAGTACTCGAACGACGGTATATTAGAGGGAAACTGTAATTCAAAAAGCTAGGGCAATAACCAGAGACAATACTTAGATAGGTGGACCACATGTGCACGTAAGAAAGAGAATAGACATGAATAAATCTGACATAGGATGGAAGCATGATAGGCGATTGAATATACGATTGTCAAAGGGTTTCAAGGCAATGACTACAAACAGAGCAAGTTAGTGAATGCAATGTATACAAAAGCATTTGAACATATAATTGGAGAAGTCGAAGGACCTTAGGCAAAAATAAGTTGGGAAAGACGCATCAATCCAGATAGGCAGCATTAATAGAGATAGCATTCAGATAACAGTCAAGGAAGAATAAGTTTAAGCAACATGGTAGACAGCAGACAGTTTGGATCAAAAAGTCATGGATGAGATGGTGAAAAGTAGCACAGAAGAAGGTGACATGGATAAAGGATTTTCAATCAGAGCTTATGATGAGTATTTATATAAATGTATATAAAGTTGGTGATAAGCAAATAAATACAGATGATGAGTTTGAAGATGCAAAAAAACAAGAAGAGGAGCGTAGTCCGAGTTGTTGAAATGTTGTCATCATAAGGTGATATAAATGTATCTATTGTGAATTAAAAGAGTCAGTGATGTTGATGAATTATATGATACTTGTAAAAAAAAAAAAGAGATAAAAGTGCTTACCTTTTGCTGTGCATTTAATGAAAAAAAAAGAGAGAAAAAAGAAAATGGGGGGATTGAAAAAAATGGCTGGTATACATGAGAAAAATGACAGTGATGGGAAGAAAGTATGATTTCATTGACAGATTCAAGCTAAATCGGACTGAAAAGGAAAATGTCTTGGATTTGCATGAACAGTTCTTATTATTGACCAGTTAAAGGAACACTTTTATAAAGGGGATCTTAAAGAAGTACTCAAAACAGAATCTATAAAAAAGGTTCATACCAGAACGTCAAGCCTTCTTGTAGCTGTATAGATGAATCAAGCAATTTGAACTATAAAATTAAAATGCTAATTATTAAAATATGTTCAATGCAATCCTTTGATAAAATGTTGCATCAATTTGTAATTGCAAATATTATAATTACAAGATAATACATCACGAGCCAAATGAATTAGGAGCGTTCAACTAATGTAATGATTCATCGATATGAATATTTCTCAAGACATCCTTTGAGCTTGTTTCAATATTAAAAGCAGAACATTCAAACCTCAATTTGATTTTATTGTCATT
>JAIWNE010000146.1:0-69882 GCA_025331445.1 Blakeslea trispora | reverse complement strand
AACAAATTATAATCTATGTACAAGACGCGTCAGACTTAACCATCCTTCTCACTTATCCCTTGTTCTATATTACTGTATTTCTAGGCAAGGATTGACGTTCAATACTCGATCCCCAAGAACTGCCGGAGCTTCCATATGAATTGTCGTAGTCATTGTTATAACCGTAGCCACCATAATAAGCAACTGCCTTGCGTTGAAAAGGTACTGACTACAAGTGTGTCTTAGTATGCTCTAAACGACTTTTCTTGTGCGATGCTCACGATGAGTTACCTTGATAGCCAAGATTCTACTCGTTGTCAATAAACGGTTTTTAGATGTCAAATTGGATGTCTTTAATAGCGAGTTCATTCTGTTATTATGCAAAAAAAAAAAAAGAAATGGTAATCTCTGCTTTAAATAAAAATAAATTTCGATCAACTCATTCAAACAGCAACGACAAAAAATCGGGTCAAATCGCTCATCCCAGGCAAATACGTGCTTCTCTTATGACTCATATGGAACTCTTTAAAGACATTGACAGCATAATAGCAATTTCAAGAGTGAGCTTTTATTAGTTATTATTTGTTGCTATTGTTATGACTCAAAATGAAAAATATCAGTGTATTTCGGAATGTGGGGTAATAAAGGTTGCAAGCTAGGCTGCTTCAGTACCTACATTCATCGATAATGGATGAAGCAGCTTGTTTTTCTCTGAAATAGAGTTCGAAGCTTTATAGATGAGAAACACAAACATCCTTACTTTTTGTTTGGCGCTAGGTTAGAATTGTGTTGGTAAGTAAATCCTACAAAAGTCGGTTTATTTGAGAGTATTCGTATTCTTGAGAAATACGCTTTTATATTGTACACTCTTATATTAAATACTCTTAGATCGATTGACTATTTTATGAAGTCATTGTTTGCTATCACTGCTACTGCTACTGCTACTATTGTTAGTATCATTGCTGTAGTCAAAGGCATTTTCATGATGATTAGCCATAAATTATCGGACTCCAGTAAAGTATCTATAGAAATCAATAGATCCTTTTGATTTGAGTTTTAGTGATTTCATTTGAAGAAAAGAAGCAAAGTCCTTTACTTTACAAGCATGTAGTTTTTCATACTAAAAGAAAAGGTCCATCTACTATGCATACTAATAAGATTTGCTTCGTAGCTTCCCTTTTTTTCTCTGGTGTTCAAGTATGAAATAACAAAACACAAGATATACTTTGTTTATTATCTTATATAACTTGGTAAATGAAAGTGTCTCTTTGAGCATTAAAGTGATATGCCAAAACGTAGCCAGCAGAAACTAAGATGGCCAGAGCGGCTGTATATACAACTAAAATAGACATGGCTTGCTTGAGAAGTAATAACATAGCCTCAAATGGACGCAGGTTGAGCTTTAGTCGCTTGACATAGATAGGGTTTAGAGATTGACTTAGTACATCAATATCTCGATAAGAAAGCAGTAAAGCATTGCCTAATAGTTGCCTTGAGTGCAGTCGGAACTCAAGGTAGCTGACAAAATTGCTATAATTCAACTCAGAAATGTACAAATTAAACCCTATGTCGCTCAAAAAGCGTTTCTCAAGCAAATTGATCTCTGCATTTGAATAAGTAAAGTGAGTCCATTCTGACCAGTCTGAATTCAACCAGGTGACATCCGCTCTATCATCATATAGAAAAAAGAGGTATTTGGTTCAACAACAAATTACAAGAAAAAAACATATTTTCCCTGCGTCACATACATGTATTTATCGGCTACCACAATACTAGCCAAAAACAGATCGCGAGGATCCCATGATTGTCCATGCATTGGTCTTTCCTGTTGAAAGAATTGGTCAATGTACCATAGGCTGCAGATTAAGGAAGAACAGGATACTTGAGCCTTGGATAAAGTTTTGCGAATAAAATTGACGTTTTTTCTATAATTTGTTATGTCTGCTAGGCTAGAGGTAATGAGTACGATGTCTGTTGTCACTGTACTCATCCAACTAGCAATAAATGAGGCAGTCAAGTCTGTTTGTTTTATTAGTCTAACTTTATCGTTGACCTAAAGTGTTGATGTATTACCAATCAGCTCATAAGGTATAGGTTTGTATTTTCCGTGTATGCCTTCGCTTTGAACAAGCCCTAGCCAACGTCGAAAAGCAGCAACTTGTCCATAAATCTACTTTAGTAACTAAGTGCGAGAGAAAACGTCAAAATAAGCTTATTCTTACAGAATTTTCTGTGATATATCTAAGTTTGTCTCTTTCAGATTGTTCTTTTCTCTGCAAAGAACGCTTATGATTCTTTCTTGTCATGAAAAAAAAAAATAGAATTAAAGAGCTGAAAAGAGTTGTTCTAAAAGCATTAGGGATTTTTTATATTAAAGCAAATATTTAATCGCCGCCTGTAATAACTTTAAATGGTGCTTTGTTGATCATACAAAGAGCTTGATAACTTTTGAGCTGATATTGTAGCTATCGTATTTCCTTTCAAAAGGAACGCACATACAAGCGGTCAACAACCTGCTTCATTGTCATACTTCTAAGCTTCTTGCTATTATTGAAGACAAGAAGTAGATTTTGGTAAAGGATATTTTCTCTGACTTGATTGTCAAAGCAGTAAAGCCTGAGAGCTAAAGGCTGACCAATAATCATGCTTTCTATAACTAATCTACAAGCATTTGCTTTCAAAAGGTCTGTCTATTTGACTGTAGGTTTTTGCAGTATCGCTTGAGCTAATGTTGATTTTGTTCATTTTCATATTTTCATTATGTCCTTACAAAAGTCAGGTTTTATCATTCATGTACCAATGCAAGTTCTTACTTAAATTTGAACTCTCCATCTACAAGTCATTTAAGAAGCAAGATGGCTTACCATACCCTTGTACTGAATACTTCTTGTTTTGGTTATTTTAGAATATAGTGTCAAACAGTGTTTGTTTGTTGTTGTTGTTAGCAAACACTAAACAATCGATGTTGTTGCGTCATTCATACATTCTTTAGAGCAGGAGGGCATGGTACAGGACACAAAAAAATACTCTTTTTAGTAAGCCAATCAATATTTTCTGTAGGCCTGATTACCTCACAAGAAGTCAAACCAGATGGCCTTGGTCTTTACGAATGGCAAAAACATCATATTTATTTTACTTTGAACGCATTGGCTTTAGAGCTTTCAATCAACATGTCTAAAGAAAATAGTAGGATTGTAGAAATGGAGCGCAATCATGCAATCTAAACAAAAAGTATATTACAAGTAGTACCTTTACATAGTAATTTGTGTCATTGCATCAATATGTAACTCAATGCTACAGGCATCTGTTGTCACTTGCATATGCAGATTTTACATGATTGCAATATTTTTTAATATAGTCGATTTAACTCATATTTCTGCATTCAAGAAATCAATACAGTATGTTATGCCTGTACAGAGAAACAGAGGGGCCTGGGATTGATAACCAGTTATATGACAAGAAATCGCTATCTGATGAGTAACTAAAGTCAATGAATCAAATAATCAAGCCTTTTGTATAAATCTTTCTGTACTTCATGTGCGATATGTAATCTCTTTGAACTTTTTATAGATTACATTTACACATCAAACATTTGACTGATTAGTCCTTATAGACTTGATTGTTTCTGCATTCCCTTTTTTTTTTTACTCTGGAGAGTATTAAACTGTAGTTACTCTATAGTTTTACATTTGAATAGGCATTAAAGCAACTATAATATACAGAAAAATCAACAGAAATCAATCTTTGGGCAAATAATCACTTGAACATTCTTTGTGGCGATACGCAAAATTGTTTCTAGTGCAGAAATGAATTTTGGAGTAAAGTATGCATTAACATTGGCTTGCTGTTGACTCAAAACAAAGACAAACATTCAAGACAGGTACTAATTTCATTTCTCATCTTTATTTTAAAATACATTGTATACATAGATATAAAGATAAATTACATATTAAAGAAAACGTTGGTAGCATAATTTCAGTAAGCTCATCAAATGGCTTGAATGTTACAAGTCTCATTTTGCTTACTCTACTTAATACTGGCCCTTCATTTTATATAAGATCGATGAAGAAAATATACTCCATTATGTACCATTGCAGATAGAAAGGTTCAACAATGATCGTTCAACTTTCTGAATGAGTTTTATTTTTCGTTTTATTCTTATTGGACTCCAACAGCTGCAGTTGATGATGTATTCAGATTGTTAGCAGTGGCAGACGTATTTGAACTTGGCTCTTCTGACAGTCGATATTGGGGGCTCCTTAGAATGACATGGCTACTGGTATTATTATCATTCAGGGACGTGCTACTGTTGGTGCTAGCACGATTGCTATGAAGTCTCTCTATGGGTGAATGGTGCTGATGTGGTTCATTAAATCGACTGATATATTGCGTTTGATGTTGATTGGTATGCTTTGAACGAACAAATGCGTTCTCTGTCAAGTTTAAGGTGCTTGAGCGACGTTGAACCTCTAAAACTGCATTGTCAGGAACGGCATTCAAAAACTCTATACGAATATCTGGTGGCATTCGCAGTAAGACATCTGATTTGAGTACATGGCCCAAATGTTGAAACATAAAGTCTAGTGCCAATGTCTTTAAACCGATTTCTTCGGCCATAATAGCCTTTTCAAGAATAAGGCCACAATTCTCGATCGAAAGATATCGACGGTAGAGTCGCTCGCAGCAGATTTTCTTTAGTCGATGAAGCAGATACATGTTAGCCATCACTAGGACATCACATATGATATTGCACGATTCTTCTTCTTCAAGTCGATCATTGTAAAGGTATTTGAGAAATGCCAATACTACCTCATAAGGTTCTGGTATTTCCATGCGTCTTTGTGTTGCTTCTATCATACCAGAATTATAAATGTTCCTAAAATGCGGCCAGCGCGTCATGAGAATCACTTGATGAACGTAAAGAGCTTGACCGTTTGCTGGTACTATCACAAAGTCTGATAGTTCAGGATTGTTTAGTAGCTGAGAAAATTCACAAGATACTCCAAAAACTGGAATATCATAGAGCCCAAGTGTTTCGCTATTGATGACAAGTGCATCCCTATTTTTTTTTTTTAAGCTTAGATACTTTCTATTGTCTCTCATTAATTTTCGTATGACACTACCTAAAGTGATCATAGCCTTGAATCCTTAATGGATCTGTATTTCCCAAAAACAAGAGATCGTTGATTCCTCTTTCTGAAACAACAGCGAAATAGTTCCAACCTCCCACTTCAAAATGTGCATTGCATTCTTGCTTTTCCCATACAAGTGTTTCTAAATCAAGCATCCAAAGTCCATATACTGAATTGTATTCCATCCCGTTATGCTGCTGAATGAGGTATTTTCCAAACACAAGCAGCTTGCCACAGACAGCTTCACAAAAATGCTGTGATTTGAGTAGCACCATTTGGGAGTTTGCTGATCCACTGAGAACCAAATGTGGTGTATAAGGTGGAGCGTTCAGATTGATAACAAATAAATCGGAAATTGTATTACCATGCTCGTCTTTACCGGCATAAATATACATTTTGCGTCCTATCAAGGTGGCCGAATGATTGTATCGTGGTGGTACACCGGGATATCTTGTCCACTTGAACGTCTTTAAATCTAATACGCTCAATTCATTTAAAACATATGTACCTAAATAAGAAAGAATGAATTAATTCTCACTCCAGCAGTACAAAATAAAATATACGAACAGCCCGAATTTTTCGCAAATCCTCCATAAATAAACAGCTTGTCGTCGTACACAGACGCACTATGCAAGTATCTTGCAGGTACGCTTTCATTGATTTTTGGTTGAAACCAAATGAGTGACTGAATATCAAATACATGAATGTCATCGCAATAATCCTGATGTTCATTGCATCCGCCTATTGATCTGAATCAGTCTATGATGCATATTTCTTTGTTCTATATACAACAAAAAGAAAGAAAGATGTACCATACCAAAAATAATGATATAATTATTCCATAGACTAGCAGTATGTCCATATCGTCTACATGGAGGAGTTCCTTTTGTATTCTGTACCCATTAAAAAAAAAGTCTCTTTCAATAAACTAAATCTTTCACATTTTGTTCAAGCATGATTACTTTGACTGTCTCCCATCTCATACTATGTAAATCAAGAACATGTATCTCGTCAGTGACGTTCCCTCCTCCTCCAAAGACAAACAATCGATGATCTACTCTAACAAATGAAGGTCTCCATAAGCCGACTAGATTGTTTCCAGATGTTTGAACAGGTTTGCCAGATTTTAAAAATGACATAAAGGAAAAAGATTAATTAAGAGAGAAAGAAAGAGAGAGAAAAAAAGAAATTGTATATTAAAATAAATAAATAATAAACGAAAGGAATGAAAATCCAAAAAAGAAACGAACAGATCTTTTTTCTTTCTTTTTCTTTCTTTTATACCTAAAAAAAGGGGGGGGAAAAGTAGGAGACAAAAATAACCAAAAAAGAAAAGGGAGCTTTAACCAACTTTTTTTTTGTTTGAAACAATTCTCTCAACTTGATTTATTCCATTTTCTCAAACCTCTTATAGACTAGCTGAAGCTTACAAAATCTTGAACATGAATTATTCAGGGACAAGAAAAGAGTAATCAAGCATTTTTGTGTAACATTCTTTATAACTGCCAACAACAAAGAAACAATACATGTGCCATCTTATTTACTTTTCAATTGTAGAATGTCAATCATTTCGTGATTTATCAATTAAACAGAGTGTCGAATGAATTAATGTGATGTGGGTTTACAAAAATGAGCATGTTTTTCCTTTTTGCAATAGGCAAGATCTCTTTTATGATGAAGCAGTTTCTTTTCTTGACAGGTATTATGTGATGGATAGTCATTTAAAGAAAAATAGGTATACAACTTATTGTTCAAAGCATCAGTTTACCCTATTTGCTATTTACACATATTTAAATATATATATATTTATATATAAATCAGACTAGAATAACTTGTATCTTAGTTACAAATCAATTTAGACTTATAAACATGGACATGCTAACACTTATGCATTTGTTCCGCATAAATTTTGTGCCTTAAAAAAAAGCAGCGAAATAACATTTCTGCCTTTAAAAAGGCCTGTTCAATATCCCATGTACTCTGCTTTATTTCGAATTGTCTCTGAATAAGAAAGAAAAAGACTACGTAAAAAAGAAAGATGAGTGAAAGAAGAATACCTTATAAAAGAATGGGAGAAGCAACGGTAACAGGAGGAAAGGAGAGGAAATGGGTTGGAAAGTAGACTGTATTTAATGTTACACTTGACCTAAACCCAGTGCTACATCAAAAAGGAGACTGAATCTAAAGTAATAATGAATTTATTTATTAGTATTAAATCCAAGAACACACATTTAAAGTGCTTCTTTCTTCTGTATACCTCTCTCTTATCCTTTTTTTCTTCTATTCTTTTTCTTTGGTTTTTTTTAATTTTGCTTGGGAAAGAAAAAAAAAGATCCCATCTATCTGAAGCAAGCTTCTTAAGAAAAAAAACACACACACAAAAAAACAGAGCGAGAAAAAAAGAGAGAGAACCGAAAGGCTCAAATCCTATTTTTGACAAGTTCTTCATACATATCCCCTTTTTCTCCAAGAAAGAAGAAAAATGACCGAAATCATCAAAGACGGCTATTTGTCTGTGAAAGAAGATGGTCTTAGAGCCTGGATATGGTCAAAGCGATTCTGTGTTTTGAGAGATCAAGCACTTACCTTTCATCGCAACGAAGTAAGTAGTATTGTGGTCATCATCGTACAATCCTCATCTCATCATCATCACAATGTTAGCAATCAGGACAATGTGTTGCTCTGATCTTCCTGAAAGAAATCTCTTCTGTGACAAGAACAGACCTGAAGCCTTATTGTTTTGAGGTGGCAACCAAGGACAAAACTTACTATATCGCGTGTAAAAGCGATGAAGATCTTTATTCTTGGATGGACGAGATTTATAATGTAAGTACAAAATTGAATTGAGTCCCGATAAACGCATCACTAAACATTCTTATATAGAGATCCTCTGTAGGCGCTTCAGGCCCTACTAATTTTGTACACGAAGTTCATGTAGGCTTTGATCCCAATACAGGTGCATTTACTGTACGTAGTACAAAAATTTAGTCACATAGGACAGGAGATCAAATATTGAACCTCTTTTTTTTTTCTCTAGGGCTTACCTGATCAATGGACTCAACTCTTGAAGGGTTCTGCCATTACTGCTGAAGATGCTGCAAAGAATCCTCAAGCCGTTTTGGATGTACTTGAGTTTTATACCGAACAGACCAAGCGTGAAGCCGAAGAATATGGTACATCCAACCTTAAGGGTGCTGTAGAGCGTATGAGCGATGATCGTTGGGCTGCTTTAATCAATGATTCATCCAGCAATAACCAATCTGGCTCTTACCGCCCTGCTCCTCCTAGACCTGCTCCTCCTCCACCACTTCAAAGAAACATGAGTGACATGATGGATGATTTATCTATTCGCTCTGTAAGTCTGAAGAGATATCCATTCAATCAAGCAATCTAACGTTTTTTTCTTACTATAGCAAAAATCTCCCAACCAATATTCACCTATAGATCGCATGCCTCCTTCTGTAAGCATTGTAACGCATGAGTAATATTTGACTTGTCTAATTTTGTTCCATTTAGGCCTATGGTAGACAGGACTACAAATATCCTCCTAGACCAGAGCCATCCAAGTCTCAAAAAATATCTGCTTATGACGAACGTATCATGTATGAGCGCGAAAAATTAGAAAGCGAACTGCGTGAGCGTGAGCGTCAATTGAAGGAGCAACAACGTGAAAAGGAAAGATTGCGCGACCAACAAGCACAGAAGGAGCGTGAAAGAGAACGTCAGCGTGAAAGAGAAAGAGAAAGAGAGAGAGAGCGTGAACGCGAACGTGAGCGTGAAAGAGAGAGAGAACACCGTGAACGTGAAAGAGAGAAGGCTGCTCAACAAGTCTCTACACCCAAGAAGAAGGTAGAGCAACGTATCAGTACAATGACAGAAGCTCAAGTGATGGATCAATTGAGTAAGTTAGCTTGTTTTCCTGCTGCAAGACTGTTGCTAATTTACTGAATCATAGGAAGCGTTGTCACTCCCGGCGATCCAAATGATATGTACAAGAAATTAAAACGTGTTGGACAAGGGTAAGCATATCTCTTGATTTCTTTATTGAGAAAGGTGTAACATACTCATGTACTCTCTCTCTAGTGCTTCTGGATCCGTTTATGTTGCTCAATCATTGGCAACCAACACAAAGGTTGCCATCAAGCAAATGGACTTGGCCCATCAACCCCGCAAAGACTTGATTGTCACAGAAATTCTTGTCATGAAGGAATCACAGCACCCCAATATTGTCAATTACCTTGACAGTTTCCTTGTCAGAAATTCTGATCTTTGGGTCATTATGGAATACATGGAAGGTGGTGCCTTGACAGATGTGATTGACAATAACACCATGACTGAACAACAAATTGCCACTGTTTGTCACGAGGTAAGTTACCTTTATTTCGGGGACCGGATTTAAAAAAAATCTAATTAGATTTTGATATTTTTAGACAACAGCTGGTCTTTTGCACTTGCACTCACAAAACATTCTACACAGAGACATCAAGTCTGATAACATCTTGTTGAATGCTCAAGGCCAAGTCAAAATCAGTGATTTTGGTTTCTGTGCCAAGTTGACTGATCAACGTAACAAGCGTGCTACCATGGTAGGTACTCCTTACTGGATGGCACCTGAAGTTGTGAAGCAAAAAGAATATGGTGCCAAGGTTGACATTTGGTCTCTCGGTATCATGGCTATTGAAATGATTGAAAATGAACCTCCTTACTTGGATGAAGAACCTTTGAAGGCATTATATCTCATTGCTACTAACGGTACACCTACACTCAAGAATCCCGAAAAGCTTTCCCGTGAACTCAAGAGCTTCTTGGCTGTTTGCTTGTGTGTAGATGTTAGATCAAGAGCAACTGCAGAAGAATTGATGAATCATGAGTTCCTTAAGAAGGCAGGTCCTTTGGAAATATTGGCACCTTTGCTTAAGTTCAAGTCAAAACATTAAGATCCCCCCACCGCATCCTTTAACTCCCCCCTTTAAATGAAGAATTTGTAATAATAGTTTCCCTCCCCACATACTTTCTTTTTTTTTTTATTTAATAATAAAAACAATAATCAATATGAGCATTTGTTGTCAATCTCAATTGTCTTCTCGTCTTGGTCCTAATCGATCCTTCAAATGCTGAGGTATCTCTCTTTCTACTGATCTTTCTCTTTCGGATGTCCTTGTTGTTTCTCTTGAGGGGGATTGACTTCTTCTTCTAGGAACACGATTACCTAACCGACTAAATACATCACGTCCATCACCACCATTTCTAGTCATACGCTCAGCTCGAGCTATTCTACCCATTCTTCGGTCGGTTTGTCTACGTGTCTCGTTCTCGACACCATGTAATTGATAATACCGGCTCTTTTCACGCGAACCTCTCTCTTTCACGTCTTCGTCAGTTGCAATTCGGATAAACAAATCAATGGAACGATCGTCTTTGATGAAGGGCTTTGCGGGTTGCAATGTCAAGTGATCCAGAGAACTGTTGCTTGGGTCTTTTAGTAACAAACGAGCTGCTTCTGTAGCTTGATCTTGGGACTCAAATACCAGGTTGCATGAAGCATCGTTAATCCACTGCACTTTTTGAAGTAGAGTCGAGTTTACATGAGATGTGATTTCAGCTGTAGACAAGTCATCTACGCCTTGCAAAAACAAGACACTAGGGCGAGGAATGCCTTCAAATTCATATTCATGTTCTTTTACATCTTCGTCTTCAAAAAGGCTTTCTGCTGACTTGAGACCGACGGCTGCTTCATTCTGATCAGCTTCGATTGGAGCATCCAGTTCAATATCTATTTCCTCCAATATGTCTGGCGTTTTAGGGGTCAAGGAGACTTTGGCAATCGCAATCACATTTACCTAGTTCTACTTTGTCTTCCAACATACACTATTTTCTGGAAGTGATTAGAACATTCGTTGGAATTGATTTGGAGCATAAGAAAAAAAATCAGATTGAAGCACCGAGCAGCTTTGTTTGTTTGCACTCAGAAAGAAGCCTTATCAGTATCCCCTTTCTTCTTCTTTAAGCTCTTTTGAGCTACTTGTCTTGAAGCAATCCTTACGGCTACTATTCCAAAGCAAAAAGGAACAATTCAGAATGAGCATAGCGATTTACTGACGTATTTGTAGCAATACCCAACATTGAATTTAGAGTCATGGTCGATGTTTCCATTCATGTCTTTGTATCTCGTCTTTAATGTACAAAGAACATGTTTCTCAGGAAAGATGTTGTAATTACAATAGTCATTCTGTCTAATGGTGTTCTCTTAAAAGTACTGTGCTTTCGGTCAGTGCTTTTTGATTTCTTAATTGTTATTTCGTGACGACTTTTTTTTATAAATTATTTAATCTCATAAAAAAAAAACTTTTTGAAGCATAAGTTATCTTCTATACATTATGGGCAAAAGTGCAAAGTTCTATAAGCGTCCTTCAAAAAAGGAAAAAGAAGGCATTGCTCTCAAGAAGCTTGTTGAACCAACAGCCATTAGCAAAAAGAAAACAAAAGAAGCAAAGACGATCTCTGTGCCAGTCGACATGTTGAAACCACAAAAGGCTGAACAAGATACTGATATTGATATGGACGCAAAGCCAGCTGTGAAAAAAGAAAAAAAGAAGAATGAGGCTGAACTACCTGATTATGTTGATCTGTTTTCTGGCAAAAAGACATATAAAAAGATTCCCGGAAAAAGAAAATAGATTACTTTGTGTTTTAATATGATTGTGACAATAAAGCAGCATTTGATGTATTTAAAAAATAAATAATAATGATGATGGAGATTACATAAAGTACATAACCTTTTGTAATTCAGGCTTGACAACGGCAAAGGTGGCCATAGCGGCTTCAGCATCCATAGATTCGGAGGTGGCATCAGTGTCGGACCAGTTCTCACCACGACGATGGAAGCGAGCACGGGCAGCAACCAAATCGGCATAGTAGGCAGCTGGGACAATGGAGACAGCACGGGTAGCACGACTGTAGATGTAACAGAGTCTGTAGGTCAATTCCTGGAGGGAATCAGAAGTAAACTTGTTTTCATCATAGAGAACGTGGTAGTGAGTGGGTCTGGATGTACCCTGGAGACCAGCATGGGATTGAAGGTAGAAGTCAAATTCAAAGGGATGGACGATGTCGGTATCAACGACAGTACCAGGTTGACAGTTACCAGTACGATCAGCATCGCGTTGCTCAATGGGGAAGAAACGAGCGTGGTGACGCTTTTGAACAACAACGAAGGTAAGAGTAGGCTTGTAGTTCTTGTCCAAAGAGGCACAGGCAGCGCGGATGGCGGCAACTTCGGAATCCATGACTTGCTTGAATTGACCTTCAGAGACACCATCACGGTAGAAGAGGATACGTTCGGGCTTTTGACCACAAGATTGGTAGAAGTTCTTGAGGACTTCCTTGATCATGTTAGCCAAATCAGCAATGATTTCAGTACGGTTGGCTTGAACACGGATAGCAGAAGAGTATCTAGAGGCACGAGCATCCATAGAGGCAGAAAGAGCAGCAATAGAAGGACGGTTCATGTCACCAGGAGCAGGATGGGTAACATCAGCACCAAGAATAATGGTAGGACGTTGAGCAATGAAGGGAATTTGAGGAGGACTCAAGAACAAGTTCATACCACCCAACTTCATGTTGACCTTAAGACAGACGTTAGCACAGTATTGCTTCTTGGCATCAGCAACGTGCTTGGATTGAACACATTGGGTAGGGACACCGATGACAGTATCAGAGATACGCTTGATTTCAGCATAGAGAGGAACACCAGTGTTGGGCAAGATACAGACAATCAATTGAGGGTTAGCCTTGGCAGCGTTACCAGCCTTCAACCAGGCTTCCTTCAAGGTTCTGTCGATGTTACCTTGAGGATCAGCAGACACGATAGGAGGTTGACGGTTAACGACGTTCAAACCAGTATCAATGAAAGTTTGACACATTTCACGAACGAACTTTTGAATAGCAGGCATGGGAACGGCACCAGCAAAGTTGACAATGGACCAAGAACCGAGGGTGGCACCTTGTGCAACCTTCTTACCTCTCAAGTTCCAAGCACCACCTTGAGGAGCGAATTCGGCTTCTTGAGAAGAAGCGTGGTAAGAAATCTTGGGAACAGGCAAGACACGAGCGTTGATAACAGCCATTTCAGGCTTGACGGCCATACCGAATTGTTGCATGTATGGGTTGTCACGGTATTGCAAGAGTTGAACACCTTGGTTAATCTTGTTGGCACGAACGTTGGGCTTTTGACAAGTGAACTTGATCATTTCAGCGGTTTGCTTTTCGTTCAACTTCTTTTGAAGACGTTGACCAGGGATGACCTCACAGACTTCCATGGGCAAGAAGATATCCTTCTTGACAACAACACAAGGCAAGAAGGGGAAGTTCAAGCGCTTGTTGTATTGCTTGGCAAAGTAGTTGGCAACAGTGATTTCGTTACCGGCTTCGTCCTTGAAGGTAGTCTTTTCAGCAGGAGAAGGAGTCAACTTGTTAATCTTGTATCTGATCTTCTTTTCACCACGGTGAACAACTTGGATTCTAAGAGTCTTGAGAATCTTATCAAGCTTGGACATTTCACGAGGAGGAATACCGCGTCTGAGTTCATCAAGAGAACGACGACCCAAGATCTTGCCGACAACTTCAGGCAAGGGACCAGATTCATAGAAAGCAGTAGCACTGACGTCGATGTTAATCATCATCTTACCTATTATTTAAATATTAGTACGTGGTTTAAAATGTTGTTTTCGTACTAGACTTACCGATGGTAGGACGAGCGGATTGGTAGTAACCTTGCCAGACTTCAGCACCGTTGGGCAAGGGCTTCTTGTCATTAGGAGTGAAGAAGGAACGGCCAACAGTGGTGTGAACAGAAGAGGGAAGATGTCTGATAAGAACATCAAGAACCATGATAGCTGGAGACAAAGGAAAATTTATCAGTCTAAAACTGATTTTTTTTATAATACAAATATGCACATACCAGTAAGACAGTTAGAAGTACAGGCAGATTGACCGTTCAAGAAAAGACGGAGTTCTTCCATGTTAACTTCACCAGCCTTCTTGATACGGATCTTGAAGGTACCAGAGGAACGCTTAGAACCAGCAGAACCTTCTTGAAGTTCAACCTATCGTAGAATAAAGAAAATTAAAAAAAGTGGTCAAAAAAATCATAACAAAAAAAAATATTTTTTTTTCTTTGTTTTTGTTACCTCAAATTGCTTGGCTTGTTCTTCACCCAAAGGAAGAGGCTTAGGGGAGAAGATGTTCTTACGACCATCAAAGACAGCCTTGATACCGTTAAGAGCACCGTGACCGTTGACGTCTTCAAAGGCCTTCCAGATCTTACGATACAAGGGAGCAGGAGCGGTGGGGGGATCAATAGTAACATCATAGTGATGGATATTTTGAGTAGGGAAAGAGGTGACTTCAAAGAAGTTGGCTCTGACACGAACAGGTCTACCGGCTTTACCAGCACCTGGACGCTTAACAAGTTCTGTTAATTCCAAGGACATATTTTTTTTACAAATGAATTGTGTGAAAAAAAAAAAAGAAAATAAAAGGGAAATCAAAATAAAGAGCTGATTTATAGGAGAAAAAAAAATTGGTTTTGTGATGTCACGAATTTGATAGGAATTAATTTGTTCTTTGTTTAGGCTCACCATCTTAAATCAAGATGAATACGTGCTTATGGCTTTCTTGCAGAAAGTCAACCTGTATGAAATCCAAGATCTATATAAGCCATGTAAACTCTCAACTAGTCATATATTTAAACAATCAAAATAGCTTTCTTTCAAGCTACTGAACATGATGGCTATTGGTTCACTCTGAATGATTTATCAGAAAATAAGCAGCCAATTATTTTGTTTCTTCAATCAGATGAACTCTAACAGCTCAAATGAACAGATAAAATACTTATAGTCATCACTCGCTGATAATACACCATCCGTTGGTTATTTTTGGTTTGCTTTTTTTTTTGTAAATATTACACAATTTTACCTTAAATAAGTTGATGCTTGTGATCCATAAAAACACAATCGGTACTTTGCCATATATGTTGATGGAGAGACTTTTCACGTAAAGACACGAACAATGAAACCATGAAAATGTTAAAAACCTCTTTTTTTTCGACTGCGAATAAAAATTTTAAATTAATTGTGTATATCTTTAGCTATTATACTACTCGGAATCATCTTCAAGACAACGCCTATAGGCAGAGAGAGTGAGCCAATCAAGAGACTGAGGCCCCATAGATGTCGACTGAGTGGGACAGTCTGAAAGGCTGTACCACCATATTGAACAATCAGCACTTGGCCCAAGCAACTTACAAAGATGATCATTACAAAGAGCTTGTTGGCCTTTATTCCCTTGAATACATTGATTTGATTGTCTATTCTCCTGCAGCTAGAAATTCAGCGAATGAAAATTATTACGCACCAATCAAATTAAATTAATTTTTCTTTTTTTTAGTACATACTTGATCTCATTGAAAATTTGGCAAAAGACATAAGTGGTAAAGATCAGTGTTTGCAAGGTTGCTTTGTTGTTGGATAGTCCGAGTACGTCTGTATAGAGCATAGTCAAGATGACTATAATCTGATATAAGCTTTGCCCCAATACCATTTTCCACATGCATCTATTGATCAAAGGCGCGCTTCTTTGTTCTGGCTGTCTCTTAAGCAAGTCTGCGGAAGGTGAATCAGTTGCTAATGCAAGCGCAGCAAACGTATCCATCAGAAGGTTGACCCATAGCAGCTGTACTGTAGACAAGATGGACGCTTGCTTGTCGTTTGCAACAGATGAAATGATGGTCAAAATGACTGCTGTTATGTTGATCGTAAGCTGGAATTGCAAGAATTTTTTTACGGAATCATTGACGCATCGACCCCAAGAGATAGCCTTGATGATACTTTCAAAGTTGTCATCCATCAGAATAATGCTAGATGCTTCTTTTGCCACTTCCGTCCCTGAAATGCCCATGCTGAACCCTACATCTGCTGCCTTGAGCGCAGGCCCATCATTGGTTCCGTCTCCTGTAACTGCGACTATTTCGCCTGTGTCACGGAGAGTCTGAACCAATAGGCGCTTATCTTCTGGACTTGACCTAGCTAAAACCCGTAATTGTGGCAAAACATCATGCCTTTGTTCCTTTGTCATGTTTCTAAAGGTTGAGCCATCAAGTGCCAAAGTACCATAAGAGTAAATGCCACATTGACGTGCTATGCTCTTGGCTGTCAACATGTTATCACCTGTCACCATTCTGACACATACTCCGGCTCGCTGACAAGTGGCCACAGCCTCTGTTACACCAGGCCTTAAAGGATCTTCAATGCCAATAATGCCCAACAAGGTCAACTGACCTGCCTCTAACATATCATCCAACTCAGCATGTGTTGGCCATGTCTCGAAATCCTTGTAACACAAAGCAAGTGTTCGCAAACAACGGGTCGCATAACTTTGAACCACCTTCAGCATACGCTCATGATTATCTTGTGTCATTGATCTTACAGCAATATTATAGCTGTTTGTATCATCTTGCAAGTAGGAAGGGTCATGGATTGAAACAATATGACTGCACAGATTTAGTAAGAGCTCAGAGGCTCCCTTGATATGCATTCGATAGATGTACGCGCTTGATTCTGAACAAGGTATGCGAATCACAGTGGCCATAGCTTTTCTTGATGAGCTAAAAGGATAGATAGTAACAACCGGCCAGAGATCTCTCAATGCCTCAAATGATTCTGATTTCAAATGTTCTTGTGCAAAGTTCAACATGGCTGTTTCTGTTTTGTTTCCAACGATTGTATTGACCACATCGGCATTCTGAAAGACGCTTGAGTTGACAGCAAATGCTTGATTGATGAAATTACGAATGGGATCAGGTAGATTATCTTTGACTTGCTCAATGTTGATCAAATCAGTTCTTGATCCAGGCGGATCTTTAAGGAATCGGAAAGAAGAACCAAAAGTTCCGGCAACTATTTCCATTTTGTTCTGGGTTAATGTTCCTGTTTTATCTGAACAGATAGTAGTGGCGTTCCCCATAGTTTCACATGAAGCCAATACTCGTACCAAGTTGTTATCCTTCAGCATCTTTTGAGTGGCATAGGCTAGAGCTATTGTCTTTTTTTATTAGTTTCAAAAGCCCTCTTGATGTATATGTATCCATTTCAACTTACCTAAAGCAACAGCTAGAGGGAGCCCTTCTGGAACTGCAATGACGACTACTGTTACTGTTGTAATGAGCATTTGGGTGATATGTGATACGACGTCTGAGGGTACAAGAGAAAGCATTCCTTTGTAGTATTCGATTGAACTCCGAACACTCAACAAGAGAAGCAGACTACCTGCTGCCATAAGCCCATACTTTGCTATACTTGTAGCTAATATGTCTAGTTTATCTTGCAATGGCGTGTTTTCATCTTTTGTTCGAAGTGCCATCAGTGTTCGACCATGAAAGGAATTTTCGCCAACAGCAGTGACAATATATGTACAGATGCCTTCAATCACTTTTGAGCCAGATATCAAGAAAGGACTAAAGCATTCCTCTCCAAAATCAGATCCAAAGCTTTCTCGTCTATTCAAAGACAGTTCAAGCTCGTTTTTCGATTCATCAGAAGTGAATCTTAGGGACTTGTATTTCTGCATTTCTTGATAGTACTGTTTCCATTCATCTTTTCCTACTGCGTCAGATTCGCCAGTAGCAGCCGATTCGTCACACTTGAGATTATGTCCTTCAATAAATATTCCATCAGCACAAACAATGTCGCCAGGTTCCAATACGAGAATCTCGCCAACTTGAACATCGAAAGTTGATATCATAACCTTTTGGCCTGAGCGAATTGCCTAAATTGAACGCCGAGTCAGTTGCAGCTCAATGCTTTTATTGTTCTAAGCAGTTGCTTTACCAGAACCATCCTATCATCTTTTTTAGCATTAAGCATTTGGAACTTTTTTTCTTTTTGATAATCGTTGACGCTAGTGACAATGACTACTAACACAACAGCAACTATGATAGCTACACCCTCAATCCATTTGACTCCAGGCATTTTATTTCCCAAAGCATCGTACTCTATTGTGTATACATCTTCATAAATGCCAAGTACTAAACTGATGGCTGCTGAAATAGTCAACATGATCTAAATCCATTATTTTGATTAATATGTTGCAAGTCATTCAATAAGTTTTTTTTTTTTTTTTACCAATGTCTTGTCTTGAAATGCTTCCCACATGATTTGTACCAATGTCGATTCTTCAACAGGTGGCAATTTGTTACAGCCATACACCTCTTTTCTTTGACTGAATTGTTCTGAAACACAAAGTCCAGTTGGCACTTGCGATTCAAGCGATGGCTCATGTTTTATATGATTTTGGATGTCAAACATACGAATGTACGGCAAGCAGGCTTCATCTGGGCTTAATCCAGTCCTTAGATCTGTATGAAGTCCTCTTGCAATACTCTCAATTCCGCCCATCCTCTTTATAAACTCAATATGCTTTTGATCAACAATAGCCGACATTTGCTCCAAAGAAAAAGCAAACGGGTTGGCAGATTCAAGGTGCGGTATCAGTATCATGTCAACTACTTCAGTTTTCGTCTGTAACCTGTTGTCATTATTGTTCATGGCTGTATGTCTCGAGATAGAATAAAATAAAATAAAGGGGGAAAAAAAGAGTATGTCAATGTCCTTTCTCTGCATAGATCTTTGTATCAATTGGAATCAAGGAGAAGGAGAAGAATAAAAGTTCTCCTTTTTTGATGAACAATTCACACTTTTTATAGACATATTGCTCTGACAGCAATCAGGAGAGCATCATTTAGCTTACTCCTCTTATTTGATTCAGGCTGTGCTTAGATATTTCGAATAAACATATGCATGCACACACATATGTAAAAGCACTTGGTTGAATCGGGCCCTCTATACAGTTCTTTTAGCTACTGAAATCCGAGGTTTTTCTATTATTTCTGACAGGTAGTTATTTTGTCTTTTATTTTGCGTATCAAAGCAACACTACAGACAACCATGTTTAGTTTAAGGTACTCTTTCTTATCGACAACAAACAACTTTTAAAATTGCTTTTAAGAAAAATACAAAAGAGAAACATCTCTAGCTGCAGCCATGTTTTAGACAATTTCTTTCATAAAGATGTGCGTTGTATAGATACAGAATAAGATATCTAATGTGGCCAGTTTGCTACAGTAAATTTTGCTGTTGCATAAACCAATAGAGAGGTTAGTGAAAGCTATCTGTGGGCTCAAGAAGCTCTTGGTGATATTTTCTGATTATACGATTCAAGTAACGAATTCCAAAAGTGCACATGATAGGTAGAGATACCAGTGTGGGATTTGCAATTAAAGAAGTTTTTCCCGATAATTGTGTTGTATAAGAAAAAAGGCAGGTTTTACGTTTTTTCGTATGGAGAACATGAAGATCAGTTCGTCCTTGTATGCATAATCAACGATCTGATAGACTTATTTTTTTTTTGAAATGTCTGGTTCCACCATACACCTTTGTATTGCTTCCAACAACCATGTACTTGATGCTCTTGAGATCTTTCTCAACAATGACACCCACGCAACCATGCTTCAAACCTATCTCATATGTATTTGTAGTCCTCAGAATCATCAAATTTCAATGGATTGCGTTTGACCTTATTTTGACTAATTTCTTTTGCCCCAATCACATGTATACTGATGTAAATAAACAATTACATAAAAAGTGAAATAGAAAGCAAAAGAAATTAAACTTATCTGCTGCAGAACCTAATCAAAGTTCTGTGAAATGTTTGAAGAGCTTTAGTTAAGATTATTACAATTATGGCTTGTTTTTTTTGCATCAAGCATTCTAACTCAAGAATTCAAATAGGTTTTTTTTGCTAGAATAACTTTGAAATACAATAGTAAAAATTCAACCATGCTTTATTGTTTGTTAGAGAGAGAAAAGGTATTGAAAGTTATTGAATGAAATTCTTATTCGACTCGATAAATTCTTTAAATGTTTGGGGCTTTCTTCCCAACAATATTTCAATGACAGGTGGCACTCTTTGCCAGTCACCATACATAAGGGGATCTGAAAGTGTTACAGCAAATTCAAAAGGTAAGCCAGAGCTTGTCAATTGTTTGAATCTTTCTGTGGCTGAAATTTCTCGATAAGTCACCTCTTGACCAAGTACCTCAGAAAATGCAATAGCTTTCTGCTCGCCAGAGACAACATCTCCTATCAATGTATAGACAGATTCACCATGCTTATTGATATCATCTTGAAGAATAGTAGCGGCTATTAATCCAACATCGTTTGTAGAGACCCAGTCTTGGCCATAATCACCTGTAATTGCATCTTGTAATACGCCACCTGCCTTGACTCTGTACATCCATAAAGCACTGTTCATGAAACGAGCTGGACGCAACGTAACAACTTTTCCAGTTCGCTTAGGATGTTCATAAAATGCTTTCTCTCCATAATAGTGAATTGTTGTCCAGTGAGAAGATCGATAGCTCATATTGACAGCTGCAGAGGAGAGATCGATTACTTGTTTGATGCCAGCATCATATGCATAATCAGCGATTGTCTTCTTGATCTCTACAGGTTTCATCGTCATACCCAAAATCACAAAAAGTCGAGAGTGACCCTTTAGGGCATCCCTGAGTGGCTCAAGGTTTTCATAATCACCATGAACAATTTCAATGAGATCCATCTTGTCCGAAAATAATGACTTGACTTTATCTGGATTACGGACGAACAATGTTACTCTGATATTGTTAGCAAGAAGTTCCTTTACGGTTATTGACCCCACATTCCCGGTGCCACCAATAATAAAAATGCGGTCGTTAGAAGAAACCATTGTTCAAGAAATAAGAAAGTAGAATTGCCTGATGGTAATGAAAACGAAAAAGCGTTCAAGTGCGACTGTATTTATATTAGACCTAGGTCGTACAGAGAACAGAAAAAGCTTTTAGACTTTTTTCCCATCTTCAATGTGTTCCTTGCTTGAAGAGGGCGCATAAGGATCATTTGGGATGTACAGCATTTTTTCTGTTTACAAAAATGTAAGCAATTGGTATTGCCTTGTTAACTGCCAATCATCATCCCCAACCAGTAGATTGCTCATTGTTATACTTTTAATCTTCTAACAAAGAAAAAATTAGTCTGCTTACTTACACTGACTATCAAGCGATAATTTCAACAAGACGATTTTCAAGCTTTTCATTATTTGTTTTCGAGAATCTTCTTTAACTGCGGTTGGTAATATCTGCAAGTCAATTTTCATGCATTTTGGAATAAGCTTTAGTAAACCGTTTCAGCATTTAGACGGACACCAACCGCAGTTATTGTTTTATTTTTATGAAGTGCTTCACAGTGTAACACAATCATTTGTCTATTTTTTTTATAGACGCTACAAAGGTTGTTGAGTTTAGTTGTAAATATCTCTTTGCTTTGCAGGCCTTTCAAACCTTGAGCGTCACAAAGGCTTTAGAGAGGAAGCGAATAGTACTTTTTTTTATACAAAAGAAAACATTCGATACTATTCATAGATACAAGAGGCAGACTCGAACCTCAAAGAAAGAATGTGTGTCATAACAACTGCTGTTTATAAAAATTGTTCATCTTTTTCAATCTGTTGATTTTCTGTCGTTAGATAAATGCTAGATTGTTCCGCAGTAGGCGATGCTTAAATCTGGTTTAACAGCAGCCAAAAAAAAATTATTATATCTGACAAAGAAATGCCAATAGCGACATCAAAAGGAAAAGATTAACTGATAAAAGAAAAGCTGTTCTGTATCAGTCTATGCGTAATCAAACAGGCGATTCAAAACAAAGATAAGGTGCGAGTCATCATTGGTTATGCGCTGATAGCAAGTTGCAATGTATACAAAGCTCATCAGACACAATAGCTGTTGAAAACAAATCGAAAAATGTGAATTAAAGCAGTTCTGCTATAACTCAGCTAAAGTTTTGACTTGAATTGTTTTGCTTTAGGGGTTCGATTGTAGTAAACTTTTGTGGTTCCTGGTAGTAAGCTATACTTGGTAGAACGAATAGATGAATAGTAATGTCTTAGTAGTTTAGACTTTTCGTCTGTTTTTTTCTGTTGAAAGATTTTTGGGTACTGAAACTGAGCTGACTGACTCAAGTCGGTGATATATTCATTTATATCAAGTTGAAGAAAACCTCAATTACATTGAGGCCTAACATTTTCTCTTTAAGAAAATAGCTCAAACTAAATATTTAGTGCATATTAAGTGGAAGTTTAGTGATACAGTGTGATGACCAAATTGTGAGAATGGTGCAGCTATCAAGTCAAAGTCAGGTAGAGTATTTATCCAAGTCAAGATCAGACGTCTCACTTGTGACATAAACAACTTTCGAAACAAAAGCAAAATGATAGAAGAGAGTTAATGAAAATGTATATTCACGCCTTCTTTTGGGGGGGGAGTATCATGTAGAGTGAGTCTGCTGAAATAGTCAAGCATAATTTGATAGCAGTAAACTCAATAAATAAGTACACTACCTAAACAAAACACTCGACTTGCAATACCTAAGCTTTCCTATTGCTAAAGTCCAACAGACCTCGGTAACTGATACCACAAAAACTCATTCTGATCTGAATGTATAACTATCTTGCTTTACTTCATCGGCATATAAACGGCTATGATTCTCTCGTAGCCACCTTTTTGTCTTTTTTTATTACTTGCATCTTTATCAGGCCATTACAAGCTCTCATAAAAGAAAAAAGAAATAGAAAAAAATCATGATGATGCTTAACGTGACATCTTGCTTTACATTTTGTATCCCATATTGATCGAAATAGGCGTCAATAGTTGGCTATTTTGATGGATGACTTATTGAAAGAGAAAACGTAAATTATTAGCAGTTATCTTTACACCATCTTTCAATCAAATAGTAGCATAAAAAGTCTACTAAATAACAATAGAAGAAAAGGAGGGAGTCATAACCTCATATCGGGGAACTAGATCCCGAACTTTGGTCTCTTCTTTTCTGCACAAGAAGACTAAACTATAATAGCCTTTCAAAAGAAAATGAAAATTAAGAATTCTGTCTTTGATGTCATCTGGTAGTCAAAACTAAAAAAAAAAAAAAAAAAAAAAAAAGAAAAAAAATGAGAAACTCTAAAAGAGAAAAAGGAGAGCATAAACTGATAGAAAATGAGTCTCATTGAAATGGGTATAATCATATACAACACGACTACATATACACGTATGCGAATGTAAGTATATGTAAATATGATGCTTTGTAAAATTTAGTAAGAAAAAAAAAGCGTCTTTGTTCTCAAGAACATATTATGATATAAAACAAGATACATACTCACTGTACAGCACCTGCTGTAATAGAGCTTTAGTTTTTTTTTTTTTTTTTGCTATCCTAGTGACAATGTATCCTCGCCTAACTGGATTTCAAAGCGACCTTTTTTGATGATGAAAACCGTACCTTTGCTGTCTGTAAGATGTAGCTTAGACAAATCCTTGTCTTGTAAAGCAAAAATGGATTCAACTAGAGTTGAGGGTATACTATCATGTCGAGTATTTGATCGGTGCAGATTATCATTGGGTCTAGACCAAAAATCAGAATCCCAAATTTGAGGCCGCCTTAAAGTATAGCTTTTACTAGATAAAAGTGTATCCATGTTTAATGCAGATAGATGATCCTCATCTAGACTTGTAAATTCCCGTTCATTTTCGGGTAAAATGGTGATACCAGCAATGTCAGCAAATTCTTTAGCTGTTAAATTTTCAGATCTCATGGTAAAGCAATTTTCTGGCAAATTGCTTTGATGTTCATTGCATCGACTGTTTTTTACCAGTATACTAGTCAAGTGCTTTGAATGATTGCAGTTGAGATCTACATTGTCAACTAGCTTGAACCTTTTACTTTTGTAAAAGCTTTTGTGTTCGTAAAGTTCATCGCTTTCGTAAGTTGGCCTATGCTTGATTTCATGGCTTGCAAACCGAAACAAATGAAAGACATCCATGGGTTCACTCGATGCATGCATTGATTGTGATATTTTCTTCGACAGCTTGGCCAGTTTGGACCTTAATGTCATTACTTTGTTAAGTGCTTCATGTAGATTTTCTGTTATGTCTGATCTGTTGCGTTTAAGCGATAAAGTGACCAAAGGAGTATAAGTCATTATGATCGTTTAGGTATTTTTGAATATCAAAAAGTCCAGAAAAAAAAAAGGAAAAGGGAAAAATTGAAAGAGAAGAAAGAGAAGAAAGATTTGCTCAAGTGCGGTCTAATACGGGTTATTTAATTGATAGCCACATGCTAATCTTTTCCATATGCTATTCCTTACTTCGCTTAATTTATCAATTTGTTATAGAGGTAGGACTCCAAGTCAAATGGCAATTTGTTATAAAGTAAGGTGTACTTGCAATTGAAAATCAAACAAAAAAAATAGTACTATGAAAAGTCTTTGGCTACACATCTCTACACAATACATTTAGCTTAGCCTCTTGGACATACGAAAAAACCTGCCGTCTAGCAAGCAAACATATTTGTGTAAGGCATTCTTGATGTTCTATGTAAGATCGACATCTTTGTTTTAGTACTAAACGCAAGAACAACCCAAGTCATGTAATAGCAGTAAAAGGCAATCACTTATCATATGATTCCACTGTGCTATTGTACATAAAAGAAAGAACCTCAATTTTCAATGAAAAATGAAATATTCAGGCCACATAAAGTGACAATAAAGTTCATCTAGAGCACAACGAAAGGTTGTTACCTGGGTTCTAGACATAAAAAAAAAACGCTAAAATGGCTTTCGCTATTAGAAGGCTAATAACCAATATCTTTCATAGTAACTGTGTTGACCTGACGAGTCAAAGCTTCTTTCGCTAATATTTTGCTCAATCTATCCCACAACACATAGTTATCAGACAGTAAACGCAGAAAAAAGTCTTTACATTAAACTCGTAGCTCAAACAAATTGCCCATTTAAAAAGAAGCTCTATTGAGACTGATAGTATTCTTGAAATATATAGGGGAGGGGGGGAAATATCAGTATTCCTGATGTCAGCATACATTAGCTCAAGCTTCAGAACAAGAAGTTGATTACTAAAGACGCAGCAAGTTGAAGAATTATACGCAAAGTCTTTCAAAAAAAGAAAAGATACACATGGCTTGAAAAATTCGAATAAAAGTCCCTCTTGTTGTTCAAAAATGATTAAGCATTACTTTTCTTTCAAGTCGAAATAGCCAAATAACCAACACCAAACCAGGTGCATTTAAACCCAATACAATTATTTATTGTAGCCAAGACCAATTGAACTTCATTATCAGCTATTGGCTTCAAATTTTCATATCTGTCGTAGCTATGCTAGTGAGAACATCATGTCATGTTTGCATATTCAGTAACTGAGTCAAGTGAAATCAAGTTGATAAGGATATACTTGCAATATGTATATGATGTGAAAGCACATTGTATGCAGCCATTGCTATTACTCATACTATCCTGCAGTGCAAAGAAGAGAAAATCACTAGAAATAAAAAAAAGAGGATTATTTAGTTAATATTGTGGTTGTTCAGATGAAATTGATTTGCAATCGATCATCTTCTTTTGTCTTTAAGCTAGTGTGTTTTCTAGTGATTCACATAGTTAAAGATTTAAACAAATGTCTAATAATTCAAGCATTGCTCTCCTTCAAGTGATAGCAGCTACAAGTATATTGTTCATAACAACACAATGAGCTTTAAATCGCAAATATTTGTCTGTTCTCATTGAGACTCTTTACATATGATAAATAGTGATTTTTCACAGTTCCTGAACTTTTTTTTTTCGTGTGTCCAGATATGACCAAATAGAGCACAAATGGCATAAATCATTTTTGGAACTCAGCTTTAAAAACGGCTCCTTTTCTTTCTTTCTTCTAAAACCTTTTTTTTACCTTTCTTTAAACATGTCTGACAGCACAAAATCAAACGCCTTGGACCCTTCTGCTATTTTGCAGTCTATCGTTCAAAACTCAAACAGTTTGAAGAACTCTTATGATGCTCTTGCTGCTGCTGTACATGCCATCATGCTTGGTGTTGGTTTTCGTTTTGCAGGATTAGGTGACGATGCACGTCAAGGTAAAAAAAAAAAAAAGCTATTTGCATAATGACACTAAAGCCAGATGCATTAGAGGGTGATGGTACAACGAGAGTACTACCAGCTGAATGGAACCAAAGTGGACCCCATATGTATTCCTTCAGATACAGTCATCCACAGTCGAGTCTTACTTTTGTTATCAAAATCGTCAAGCTTGGAGATAAATGCATTATTCTCGGTTTAGGCATTGATGTAAGTAAACTAGACGAGACAGGATTTGTTAAGTAAAAAAAAAATTGTTGATATATAGGACAATAAGACACATATGCTTGAGTTTTTGGTAGAAGATTATACTTCTGCATCGTTCTTTCCTTACGAGTCATCATCAGATAGACCTATGGTTCATGGCTTTATCTCATCCAACCGATTTGAAGACTTTATTAAGGCTTTTAAGCTAAAGATTTTGCAGCAGTTGATTCCTGGCTTACAGAAATTAGGCTATGAAGAGGAAGGCAATAGTCAAAATAACCGTAACAGTAACGCAATCCCTCCTAGGTAAATATATAGATGTAGTTCAAAAGAAATGAATGTATACCAACTAGACATAACTTTCTCTTGCTTGAGAATAGCAGACCAACAGGGCAACAACCACTTTCTGCCGCCAGGGACCGGGAAAATATCTATGAAGTCGGAAGAGATGACTTGAATCCTCTTTCGGATCAAAGGCTACGTATGCCAGGGTAAGTCAATAAAGCGAAAAAAAAAGAGATTGTTTGGTCTAAAACTTGGAGTATGGTAGTAGCGGTGGTGGTGGTATGTTTGTAGGACCCAATCATCCCATGTTCGAAGGTAGAGGTGGTAATCGTCTGGATGATCCCTCTGGTCTTTTTGGTGGACCTCAGCCTTTACCTCCAGGATCTGTTCCACAGGGTGCTCGCTTTGATCCTATTGGACCATTTGGAGGATTACCTCGCAGACCAGGTGGTGGCAATAGAGGTAGCAACAGATTCCCTCACAACTTCTCTGGTGACCCTGATAACGATGAGCTACCACCACCCGTAAGTAAATCATGATAGCGCATACATGATTTGTATTTACTAACTCTAACTGTACATAGGGTTATGATAACATGTTTATGTAGATTCATCAAAAAGAAACCATTGTACATACTTATCCAGAGAATATGTGTATATCAATAATAAACCAAAAAAAAATTGCTTCATGTACAGATTAAATCATACAGTTTAATCAAACTTATACTTTCTTTGAGTGGATGCATCAATGTTCGTTTGTTTTATTACTTGAACCTGATGACATTTTTGGGTGATTGGTCTTTAAACAATTCACCTCGCATAATAGCATCCAAGTCACTTAAAGCTACTCTAGCTTGATATCTTGCTAATTCATCTGAATCAGTCTCTTCTATGTACCTTAAAGCTCGATAAGTTCTCCTCAAACTCTCTGCAGGATATTCATATAACGTCTGAGATGATAATCCTCTGAATAAAGACAAGATCAATACAGTGGCAGCTACACACATAAAAGAAAATGAGTCAATCTATATGAATACACAAATGAACCCTCCTTTGTTTTTACCTCGTCGCACTTCAGCTGTTTTCTCGATTTCTAAAATATTTAGAACCCAATCAATAAGTTCATTCATTTGAGCAGAAAGTGCAACAGGACATGTCTGACATGCCATACTAAGGATAGATAAAGCAGAGACACGTAAATGACTGTCTTCTTGTCTCTTTGCCAAGACAGTCTCTAAGGGAGGGATTAAGGTATGTACTTTTTTTTGTAAAAAAAAAAGATAAAGTGAGTATATGTGTGTATTTGAATAGCTATATAGCCTTTTTACCATATTTTCCTAAAGCGTCACCACAACGTTGTATTGTTTGCAATAGTGCTTCACCGATTCTCAATCGATTGTCTAATTTTTGTTGATCATCACTATAGATGGCACCTAGTTTTCTAATGATATCATTGCCGTAGGCATCTGTCATGGCAGACAATCCTTTGACAGCATTCAAGTAGATGTAACTATCTTCATCCTGTACTAACCGAATAAAAATATCCAACAGTTGGCTTAGACCGTCTCCTGAAGAAACAAGTGGGTCCTTTGCCAGAGCCATTTCTTTCAACATGCCCATACCATGAGCACGTATAGGCAAAAGATCATCTTGGAGAGATTTCATAGCCTGACGGTATTTTTCTTTGGAAGCTTCTAGAGAATGATCTCTAGATCCCTTCATATTGGACATGGCTTGTGCTGATAAATGGGAGGTAATGGCCAATAGTACTTCATGCACTGACTCTTGTACGAGCTCAAAAGGGTGCTTCTCAAGTTGCTTTAGGGGATCAATAGATGCTTGCAGTAATTGAACTGCTTGATCTGATAGTTCATCGTTTTCTATATAGATTTGAATCAACATGAAGCTTCTTTTTTTCTTTTCTTTGAAGCATAGCTTACCATGCATCACTGCTCGTAATAAATTGATAGCCAATATCAAGGATTCAATATCATCTTCTGCCGAAAATTGCTCTGCATCTTCCAAGGCCTCTAAATCTTCCTGGCTGACTATGTTGGAGATATCTGGAAACCCATTCTTCTTGGCTGTCGATGGTTTGCTGCCATGTCCATTTAGTCTGTCCACATGATCCTGAACAATGTTATTGGCAAATGATAGGATCTGTGTAGGTTTGGCTAAAATGGTAGGACCCAAGGTATCTAACATACCCATAATCAAATGCAAGATCAACAAAACTCTATAGAGTGGTGAATCAACTGTTTTCAAGCAAATACACTACACGTACAATCTTGGATCTGGTTTTCTTACTTGTAAAGAAGAATATTCATTCAACAAGAAGACAAAGAAGTCCCCACATAAATTGACATCCTCACTCTTTTGCATAAACTCAACAAGAACATTAGCATTTACAGGAAGTTCATTCCCTGCTAAAGGCTTCAATGCTCTATCATTTTTTTTTGTTAAAAGAAAATGAATTTTACCACAAAGGACATGACTTACTTTCTTAATCGTAGCACAACACCACCTGAAGGACCAGGAGCAAAATAAGCTACACGAAGGCCATGAAGGTCGACTGGATCAAGTAAAACATGCTTTAATTCACGAATGGCATCTGATGTAGTAGTGATTCGAAAATAGGTAGTTAACAAATCAAGCACGGTCTCTTTTAGACTTGTCTTGGACTGGACTGTAAACTCATAGAGATGATAAAGACATGCAATGGATGATGATAGGAAAGTCTGAACAATATCTGGAGAGGGTTCTCCTCCAATCATCACTCGATGAAGCATGTACAAGAGTGCCGAGAGTTTTTCTTCCGAAAGAGCCAATGTATCAAAGGCATCGGATGACTTTGTGTCACACTCTTGTCTATTCCATAATGCCAACAAGGGTCCGACAATAGGATCAACAATATATGTTTTGGCAAGATCAGTATGCTTTGATATAATACGACCTATAATAAAGGTAACTGCTTGACATGTTGGTGTACTAAGCGATTCTTTTTCGAGTAGCTCAAGTAGCTGTGGGGCAATGATAGCATAATAACTTTCCACAGATGTCATTTGTTGTGGTACAGACAAGATGAGTTTAGCCATACTTTCAAGTTGTTTTAATTGTACTAGAATCAATTTGAGTTCATCTACATGTACCAAAAAAAAAATATATAGCTTACACTGTTCAACATGACCTATGGTAAATTCCAATACAATCGATACACCTTTAGGTTTCAAAAGTGTACGAGATAGAAATCGCCCACAGATTGTCCTGAGCCAATTGGGTACTGGATGTAAATCAGAAGTACCCAAGAGGGACATCAGGGACTCTAATGCTCTAGATAAATCAGATCGATCAAATAGCCAGACAAACATACGAGCACATTTATCTCTCTCTTCTCTCTTGAGGCCAATCTGTTGTGTTGTCTGTGTACCAAGCAAGTGCCCAGGTGTGATGATAGCAGATGCTGACCTATGGGATGTGGTGATTGCATCCTTCTTCAATTGCGAATTAGGCACATAAGCTAACTCAAGTAAGGCTGCGTATAAATCAGGTAAATGTCGGTTCATCAAAATAGAAGAAACGGTTGTATAGGTTTTACTGCTGGGCACTTTCTCACTTTGAGCAATCAAATCAACCAAAGGTGTCACTAAATGAAGTAAGCTGTACAAAGTATCTGTTGAAATGTGTCGGTGCTCTTGATCTTCTTCCGTCTTTGATAAGAGCTCTTGATATAAAGAAAGTAAGCATCCGAGCATGTCAATGAATTAGATAATCATACCATGATTGGTATATCCTGACTTGACTCGTTTCGACAAAGGAACACCTACACCGGGTAGAAAACAAGGATAGAATCCCCAAGACACAATCACCTGTAAAAGTGTATGAATCAACCTAAAATCACGCACACCCAAATAATCTCGGTCACTTTGATTCTCTATCACAAACAGTTATTTCAAGCTTTATTCTCTGTTTCTTTTTTTTCTTATTTACCGCCCGAAATACAGACATCCAACAATGCCGTTTGAATGGTCAAGAGGACCTTCAAGCACTGATCAACAAATGACTTTCGAGGATTTGTTTGATCAACTTTGAGTTCGAGTTGCTCAAGTCGATGACAAAGTGTTTCCTCGATCGATCCTTTATATATATATCAGTAAAGATCTTTCAGCTTATGGGCCAAACTCCTCCCCACCTTCTTCTTTAATCTCTACTTTCTCTCCAACAAGCTGATGAGCTTTTATTAAACATTCTTTCAAATGAGCTTTATCTTGCTCGTGTTTTGACATTAGGTTTAAAAAAAAAAAGAGGTGAAAGGAAGGAAAAAAAAAATAGACAAGCCAATTTGACTTTTATTACGTAATCAATGCACCTAGTGTGCTTTCTTACATAAAAAAAAATCTCTTTTCTACATCCAGGATTCTTTTTTTTTTCCTTCAACAAGCATATATGATGCTATGATAAAAAGCCTATATGTTAGTCGTTGTAAAAAGATAGTAGAAAGTTAAGAGAGTCATGTTAAGCAACTTATTCAAATGCCGCTTTCCTGCTTAAACCTAAAAAAGGGAGCAAACCTAGAATTACAGTTCATGTGCATTCTCTTTCTCTTTCTTTCTTTCTTTCTTTTAGTATGAATCAAACAAGCCCATCTTTTGTGATCTTCTCAGGTGGATCGGCATGTAATTTCATTGGTAAGGAATTCTCTCACAACTAATATTTCTCTCTTAATTCATTTCTTAAAGCCAATGCATTTCAATCCATTACACCTAGCGTATGTTATATTCTAGGTGTCTCTGATAATGGTGGTTCTACTGTAATACAGACATTTAAAGAAAAAAAAAAGGAAATCATCCCATTCATCATTTTGTATTTTAGAGTGAATTACTTCGAGTCTTGGGTGGTCCCAGTATAGGTGACTTGAGATCTCGACTGACTCGACTCATCAATATAGATGGACATGATGCTGAAGAGAAGGCTGCTATTAAGGAATTACTTAGTTATCGACTGACTTCTTTGGGTGACGATAATTCAATTCGAGATGAATGGAGTTCCATCGTGGAAGGAAGGCACAGGTAAAAAAAAAAAAAAGACGTGAACCAATCAAGACAGAACAAATTGAGATTTTTTTTTTTAAGACTTTGGCGAAAGATTTCAATTGAAAAGAAGGAGACAATACGTGGCTTTCTGGTGTTGTTCAATTTCGAGATATTAAAGAGAGCACACAAGCATTTCAATTTCCGTAACGGATCGATCGGTAACTTTTTTTTGACAGGCGCTCGTCTGTTCTTTGGATCATTGGAGGCTGCCATCTTTTTGTTCTCTTCCATCACTGCCATTCGTGAACCTACCTATGTACTACCGGTCATCAACACAAATCATACAGCTGCCATTGCTGCCTCATTAGAGGATGGGCATACCTTACGCGGTCAATGTGAAATCAGTCATCCCGGTCAAAGCAAGCCCTGCAAATCAATGAATCCAATAGACGCCTTTTCTGTCTTGGCTTTACCTACCTCACCCTTGATGTCCAATGGAGAAGAATTGAATGGTAACCTGATTTTCAGCAAATCAACCGAAGAGAAACTCTCGGCACCTATCTCTCGTATCTACTATATGAACGAGTACGGTCAGGAAATCTACCCATTACCCAACCCTAAAATCCTTGACCATCTCAAGAAACGCACTCATCTGGTCTACTCTATCGGTTCTCTCTACACCTCCATCCTTCCTTGTCTTATCCTTCGAAAAGTGGGTCATGCAATTGCCTGCTCTCAGTCACTAAAATACAAAATCTTGGTCTTGAATGGCACATCCGATCGGGAGACAGATGGATATACAGCTCTTGATTTTATAGGCACTATTACCAACGCATTGAATGAAAGTCAACTGATTGATGCACGACATCGATATTACGATAATCATACAGAAGAAGAAATGCTAGCCAACAGTCCTCAGTTGAACGGACAGGCTGATATCTATGCCAGACCTGTTCAGCACGGCTTTAGACAATGGCCACCACCTAATGTTTGTAGGCTTCAGACAAGACCATCTCAGCCGAATGGTCAACAAGAGGGCTATTTTGCCAACAATGCCTATCATGATTGTCCTTCCGCTCATGTGCCTGGTACTTCAACACCTTTCCCTGTTGAACTGGTGCCTAATGAACCGCCATCCACCTATATTACTCATCTGATTTATCTATCCAACTCATTAGTACCAGTGGATAGAGAAGCTATAGAATCGCTGGGTATTCGTTGTATCATGGCTGAACCAGATCCTTTGAGTGAAGAACCTAGATATAACTCTGAATCACTTCAAGCTGTATTAGAAAATATTTCAGATTTAGAATAAAAATAAAGAAACTTTATGTAACAAAGAAACAAAATGATAAAGCAAGCGAAAAAAAATAGAACACATTTACACATCAATAGCAGCATAATGAAATGTTAGACCATCATTATACTCGTCAACATCATCTGGATCATAAGAAACCCAATAACCTTCCTCAGGAAAATCCAAGAATTCATCAGGGCCATATAAATGATCATAAAGCATATCATCGTAGAGAGAATTAAGCTCAAAGTCTAGTTCATCGCTCACCCATTCAGCACTCCATAAGGTATGACGAATAGGGCACTTGTTTGTGTTGTCTCTGAAATACTGCCGTTGTTTGAAGATGAACCAGACTTTGGTCTGTTCGACTTTTGAACAATAATCCAGAAATCTGTCAATGGTAGCCAGTTCCTGACTTTCGGTCAATCCATGACTAGGTAAAAGACAAGATGTGACTAGAGATAGATAGTCAAGATGTTTGAATCGAGTCATGATATAATCCAGTGTATCGAATTCGGCACGAGACCCATCGAGTTTAAGGCTTTTAAGCGTGTCATAGGCCATGTCATTGTTCTCATTTAGTTTTTTAATAGTAATCCTGTTGAAGAAAAGGAGTCCAAGACTCTCTAGGTTAACAGCATTGGACAATAAGGCATGTAGATCAATGGAGCTAGAGCTGTCGCGTAGCATCGTGTTGGACTCTGCCTTCAGATGTCTTAGGTTGGGAAACAACTTGATGAAATCAATCAGACCACCATAAGTATTCAGTGCATCATTTGTGTCCGCATCTGTGATCTCAAGCTTCGTGATAGTCAAACGAAATCGATAGCAAATCCAGACATGAAAACGTCGTATAGCTGGTGAACATAACTCCAAGTTAGTCACCTTGATCTCTTGAATGCTAGGCAAGAGTGCTTCTCGACTGTTGAGAGCACGAAGATAATAATAGATTTCATTCGTATCAAACTCTATCTCGGTCAAGTTGGGACAGAAAGAGATGGTAGAACGAAAGAGAGTAGGCTCGGTCTGACCGGTGGATTGGTTAGATAGAGTCAGTTTTGTGATTTTTGGACCAAATGATTCGTATTTGATCAAGTCGTGAAGGAGTAGGTCAATGCGAGCGTCATTGAGACTAACGCGAATACCTTCTGTAAAAAACGAACTAGCAATGACGTACCAAGCTTTGCATACAGATAAGCAACAGTACAAGTCAGCTTTGTCAGAAAGACATTTGAACACTTCTTTCCAGATCTCTGTTGGAAGGCAGAATTTGGAATACAATGCGTACGGTCCCATGTTATTGTTCGTACGCGACAAATATAGAATAAATTCAATAGGAGAAGAATGAGTCCATTTGTTCAAATTCAGATTATTTATGGTGGGGGCTGCTGGGTCTACGGGACTACTCCGCCAAAATAAGCAAAGCGATTGGACAATATCAGCCAATAAAAGTTGCTATTACCGTCGCTCATTTAAGCTTTTGCATAATTTTTCTTTGGATGATTTGTCAAAGAAACTGAAGCAAGCTTATAAAGCATCCAATGATGACAACTTTGGTATTCAAATCAAATTATCCAAGTGATATTAGAAAACCTCCCTTCTCCCAACCTTCTGCTGCTGCTCAATCAAGCACTTCTGCAACTCAAGTTCTGACGACTGAACCATCTAGACTATCCACTCTTTCCGAACGAAATTAGCAGACTCAGGGGCACTCAATCTGGTCAGCAAGTACAGCCAGTGACTATACCTACCGAGCTACAAAAGAAAGCTTTAGATGACATTCAAAAGGAAACATCTCAGCTCATCAATTTGCTCAAAGAAAAAAAGATACAAGAGTTATTTGGCTGTTGAAGAATGCAAGCGTGAGTTGTCTGATCAAAGATTTAGCTTGTGTATTCGACGTAGAGCTGTTGCCTTGCCTAAAAAAAGACAAGGGAAAGCAGAAGACTGAAAAGACTTGGATAAGTCCAAAAGGTTGGTGCCAGTGAATGGGGTGCCATATTCAAGTCTGAATATGCAAAAAGCAATCTAGATCCTCTACGAGTCTCTCAAGATTTCACTTTTTCTGGCACGGACAATGGCATTGTAAAAATGTCAGAATCAGTACCTGTTTCGCTTGAACGATATGACTACCACTTGAAGCTCCATAACCGTTTCGCTGCTTTGACTGAGCAAACTGAACCTGAATTCATGACTAGTCTATCTACTTTTTTATTATACATTCCTTTTTTCCCACTCTCGTACCTTTGCTTTCTCTCTTTAATCATTCTTTTCCTTAATGCAAGTAACTCTGCAGAATTGCACTGTAGACAAGAGGAGCCAAAAAAGGAAATATACAGGCCCCAATCACCCACACCCATCAACCTCACTCCCTCGGACCAAAGAGCATATAGAAGCTTGAAATCATCAAGTGAAAAATAAAAAGATAACACTTTGATAGTCTCAGCAATCTAGTAAGAATCACTCCCAACCATAAATACTCGAATGCTATTGGATGATCAATTACTTGCGTAGTCTTCTGAAGAAACTTTAATACACGAAATTTGATTTCTTTTTTACCATTTCGTCCTCCTTGTTTTCCAAGATGCGGGTGTGTCGCCGGCATTTCTTGATAGTTTCTGGCTTCACCTCAAGCCAAGAAGCAGCCAAGAAGAACATTGCTTGTACTTGGTTCATCTTGTACAACTTCTCGCTCAGGTTACCGATGCGACCACACGATTGGAAAAAGAAAGTGTAAAATGTCCAAGATTGCTCAATCAGTACATTAAAGAGCAGGCTGGCAACAAATGGATGCTGATAAGCCAGAGGTTCAAAAAAGAGGGCGTTTCACCAAATCGTCCTCTTTATTGTCTTAGAAGTTGGAATTGCCGAGCAATAGCAGCCTCTCTGATATTAAGAGCTTTTGTAGAAGACAGTATAGACAAAGCCAAGATGAAGGAAGTAAAAAAAGAACTGACAGCAAGTGTTCAAACTTCATCAAGCATCGTCAAGCTTCTCAAAAAGTACTTGATAAAGTTGTGCAAAGCAGAAAAAGTACCAGCTGAAGATTTCTGCAAAGTCGAGCTTAAAAAAGACATGCTAGAAATCTATGAAAAAGTGCTAGCTGGTACTGTCAAGAGAAGCAATACTGCTTTGGCTAAAGAAGCTCTAGAGAAGATCAGAAAGAGCAAAAACAGTGTCTTTTAATAAATGTCCTTTTGCAAGACAAATCAAACAAATGTTTTGGTGTAAAGCTTTGATTTGGTCAAAGTGATACCATGAGAAACATTCTGACAGGGCCATCGTGAGAAAGGAAACAAATGCAAGATAAGTTTCATTTATTTAAGCTACTAAAAGAATAAATACTACAAAAAAGATCTATAAAGATTTCTTCCATTGATCCAGCTAAACAAGCTGCCTATTGGATTGTATTTGCTGTATACAGCCGGTTGCTATTAATCGTCTCAATAGCAAAATAGATTGAGCGCGACTATTATGACACATGTGGTATTCCCCTATAAAAATAAAGAAGCCTTTTAATACAATGCAGGTATCCTATTAGAAAGTAGGAATTCTCGTAAAAGTTTTAGGTATACTTTTGATACTCAAATTCAAATCACTGAAATTGACCTTTTTTGTATAAACCAAATCGTTTCGACTGGTGAGTCTTACCTTCGCATTAATAAATAATCAAATGCGACGCATTTTGCTTAATAGTCTATTACGACTATTTGATTCAGCACTTAACCAATTATCATATCATGACATCAGCTGTAGTTGATCAGCCAATGCAAATGTTCATATTGTTGTGCATACTTGCAGATACAATTGTAAATACATCGCTTTTTTTTTTGTTGATCACTTATTTGCTTTGATAATTATTAGAAGCCATTCTGTCATCCTCCTCCTTTTATTGTCATATAAGAGCTTATGTTCAATGCGCAATTTTAGATGGCAATAACTTTATTTGGGTCATTAATCAGTATTGATTTGATATAAATTATAAAACGAAAACTTCTCTCAGTTCTCAAAAGACAATACTAGTGCCTTTTGATTAACAGAACCAACCGCGTGAAGGTGGAAGTTTATCTGGCTCCATCCCCCAGATCCCAAAACCAACAAACAAGCATATAGATCGCAATAACAAGAAGTTGGGTAAAGTTCGCTATGACGCGTATTGTATAGACAGCTGTAGCAGGCTATCCAAACTCATACGAGGACCTTTTCATACCCCCTTTTTGAGCAGAGTACAACAGAATCCCTCATCAACTTTACTTTTGCAAGATGACTTCAAGACTACATCATCATGCGCACACTACGGGGTCAGAGCACAGCCGGGCATACGCTGTACAGCAGAATTGCACTGTGGAGGCCGTCGTCCGTAGTGAACCAAAAGGACGAGCCTTTGGATCCGAATAACTCCTTCTCCCCCAGATCCGTCGACCAAAAGTTGGCAAGAGAAAAAAGAAAAGAAAAGAATAAAATATGTGAGTAGCACACTAGGGTTTCTTCAGAAGACTACGTAAGCATTCAATCATCCAATAGCATTCGAGTATTTATGGTTGGGAGTAATTCTTTATTCAAAAAGTCTCACCCTGAAATTTACAGTCGTTCCACTGCCAATTCGCAGATTCAATGAAAAAAAGTGCGGATTTTTAAAAAATCAATCTGAACTTTTTTCAACGGAAATTTGAAAACCAATTCGCGGACAAAAAAACACATTTCACTAAGAGATTTCATTAAAAAAAGAAAAGAGACGCTTACATGGGCTTGTAATTGATTCAGTTATTGTACTGGTTCTTAAAGTGCTTGATTATATAAAAAACGAAAGGCAAGATCAATGAAACATGCTATTTTATCCGCGAATTGGTTTTCAAATTTCCGTTGAAAAAAGTTCAGATTGATTTTTTAAAAATCCGCACTTTTTTTCATTGAATCTGCGAATTGGCAGTGGAACGACTGTATCTGTGATTGACAACCATTTTACAAGAAATGGACTTAAATGAACCAGGATGTTATGGCTAGAAAGCTTTCTTTCTTCCCAAGCATACTATGAGAGCCTGGTTCATTTAAGTCTATTTCTTGCAGAATAGTTGTCAATCACAGATAAATTTCAGGGTGAAACTTTTTGAATACATTTCCATCATATATTTTTTTTTTATAGGGGCACTAAGGCTCTGGTTTATTAAGTGATTGCATAGCAAGTCACAACTATGTTTTTGGTTTTTGTAATTTTAAAATGTTTTTGAGTGTTTTCTTTTTTTTGGGTGCTATATACATAAAGTTGAGTGTAGAAGTAGAGTAGAGAATAACTCTGTTGATGTCGCTAAAGAGAGAAAAAGGGAAGTGGACGATGAGGGACGCCACGTAAAACTAAGTCCTCCTTGATAGAGGAATTAATGAGCAAGCGAGTTTGACTGAGAATCGTGGCTTCAGAAAAAGGTCGAGAATCGAAAACGAAGCTCCAATACGCACGCCATAAGCATTGAATAGTGGAGCCTATAATTACAGAACTTTGCTCTGTAGGCGTAGAAGAGTTGAGAGAAGGGAATTCGAGTGAGAAGATGGCCTGCTTCACCGGAAGAGTGTTGTGAGACAAATCGACAGTACCCTCGAAGAAGGTGTTCCATACTGATTGCCATACTACAAGCTTACCAGGACAAGAGAAAGCAAAGTGGTCGAGATCTTCGAGAGAAAGATGGCAGAGAGGACAAGCGGAGGAAGGGAAGGATTCAGGCATCTGAGAGTGGAGAACAGCCCTCGTAGGGATTTTTCCATGAAGTAGACGGAACCAAACATTGCGGCCTGTATGGGTCAGAGGAAAATTCCAAAAGGAAGCCCATTGTCTGCCCTTAAGCGGTGAAGAGGGAGTGGCATTAGGAGGGAGACAGAGCCTGCGATACTGAGATCGGGAAAGAGAAGAAAGATGAGACGGAAGATGGAGTTGCCAGGGAACAAGGAAAGGTTGCAAATCAAACCGCTGATAATTAGGCACAGGAAGGAAGGCATGAGGACCTTGAGCCGCATATTGTGGTGGAATAAACAATCGGATGAAGAATAGTCGAAATTTCACCGTGTCATGAGAGATGTGACGATGAAATTCACGACTGAGGTTGGGAAAGCTAATCAGATGACTGCGAGATGTTATTGGTCGGAGGCGAAAGCCAGAAGAGTCATCATGCTCGTAAAGATGGGACATAGGGAGGGACAGCAGAGAACGGTTCACGTGTTGTAAAGTGTCAGGAGTAACAACTGATGAGACCGGTAGGTGGAGTCCAGTAGCAGGCGATGCAACAACGGAGTCCAAAGAGTCAGGTAGTAGGCTCAGAGCACGAAAGAACAGAGAGAGGCTGCTGTTCAAGCTGTTGAGAGCTGGAGGTCTCAGGCTAGGGAACAAAAAGGGCAGCCGGTAGTCAGGATCGTGGGACCAGTGTGAACAAAGAAAATTGAACAGCCTGGGCAAGACTATGGAGGAGGTAGCGCAGGAGTCGGAATCCATCGAGAAGGAAGCTGAGGCTATTTCAACTCGAAAGTCTCCCATTAGGGGAACTAGCCAGCGTAACTGTAAGCTGCCCTGCTGCCTTAGTGGGTGAAGTAGGCCTAAACCGCCTTTAGATCGAGGCAGACACATGGTGGAGTAGCTCAGACGAGGATAAATGCGATAAGAAACGAATGCAGAGATGACGGATCCAATCTTGTCGAAGAACGAAAGAGGGGTAGATATCACTCGCAGTACATGCCAGAGTTTGGACAAGATCAGGGAGTTGAGGATAGTAACTCGACCACGGATGGAAAGGCCTCGACAACTGTGTATGCTACAGGCCTGGCGAATCTTTTCGAGCAGGTCACTAAGGAAGAAATTCCTTTGGTGTAGACTGGTGAACAAAGGATAGCCCAAATATCTAACGGGAGTAGGAGAGCGGGTGTCGTGCCATTGGGATATTTGACTGTCAGCCAGGGCTGAAGACCAAGTCGAGAGAAAAAGGCTTCGCTGGCCGGATAGAGACACCGCTTGGGTCTTATGATAATTAACGAGTGCGTTGGAGGCTTTCGAATATACGGATAGAAGGGAAAGAAGACTCTGCAGCTCGTTAGGAGCATTGAGAAAGCATGCAATATCATCCGCATAGGCTAGTAGCTTGACGGGGCCAGACTCTAAAGAGGGGGCAGGAGTCAGAGGAGAAGGTAGCGAGAAACCAGGGATGGAAGTACTGGCCAGGATGGAGCGAAGAAGAGGCTCGAAGGCGAGGTTGAAGAGCACTGGTGATAGAGGGTCACCTTGGCGTAGGCCACGACGCTGCAATACAGGCGCAGAATGGAATTCGTTAATGTTCAAAGACAATTGCGTGGAAGAGAACAGAGAGGTAATGCTAGAAATGATGGTAGGGGGAAAGCCAAAGCGCTTTAGCACAAGCCGAAGATACAATGGATGAACCCTATCATACGCTTTCTCTTGGTCTAGAAGAAGAGCAATCGCAGGCGACTGAGTTAGGTTGGCGTGTTCCATCAATAGCTTCATAAGAAGGCCATTATCCGCGATGAACCGGCCGCGAACAAAGCCAGATTGGTATGGGTTGATCATATCGTCAGTGACAGATAAAAACCGAGCATTAAGAATTCGAGTGAAAACCTTAGCATCCACATTAATCAAGGAGATTGGGCGCCAGTTGCGTAAATCTGATAAATCTCCCGTCTTTGGAAGCAAGCAAACAGATGTAGCTAACCACGAGGGAGGGAAGATGCCATGAAGCAGAGCGTCATTGTATACTTGTGTCACTATTTCTCGGCAAGCGGGATGTAGCACGATAAGCTGGACAATAGGATACGGTAGGCCGTCCATGCCAGGGCTGCTAATCTTAGGACATCTGCCAAAAGCTTCGACTATTTCATCAAAAGAGATACGATCCACTAAAAGCGAGGCGTCAGAAGGAGAGAGGGTAACTGACGGAGGAATGGAATCCAGCAAGGATTGCACAGCCTCGAGATCGATAGGATCCGGTGCATATAATTTGTCATAGAAGACAAAAGCAGCATCCAACATTTCTTCTTTAGAAACGCATAAGCGATTGAGAGAGGGGTGGCGCAAAGGAGGAATGATACCTTTAGCAGCTCGGATGGAGGCGGTACGCTTCAAAATAACCTGCGGACAATTCACCTTGTTCTCGCCAGCGAACACCGGCCTTCAAGGCAAGCGTTTCGACATGGTAGCTTTGGAGCACAGTAAGCTGATCTTGTACGACCTTTAACTGTGGTGAAACCTCTAGAAGAAGGGAGGGATTAACCGTCACCTTAGACTCAAGCTTCGCACGTTTGCGTTGGAGCAAAGTTTCTGCGCGAGCCAGGGAGTACTTCTGACGACGAGAGTGTGCCCTCGCTGTCTTGACTGCTACGGATTTCAGTTGTTCCCATTTTTGCCAAGCAGGGAGAGAAGAGGAGAATCCTTCAACGGCTTGAGACACTCGCAAGTGGAGTTTAGTCTTGAATTCCAGATCTCTTGCTAGCCGTGGGTGAGCTTTCCAATAGCCTTTACCAACAGCAGTGGCAGTAGAGGTATTAGAAGAAGCGGGTGGTAGACGAAGAGGTATAGACAAAAGTCGATGATCAGTCCACTCGATGGGAAGAAACCTGACTGGAACTTCAGCAATCTGAACAGTGAAAAACATGTCTTTTGTAATAAAACAATAGTCAATACAGGAAGTACCAACATGGTTTTGGAAAGTAGGAGAAACGGGGAAACCAGGACGGTTGATGGCGTCTACAAAGAAACGATCGATGTATCCAAGCCATTCCGTTGGAGCTTGTCGCGGAGTGCTTTGGGTATGCGAAGCATAGGTGTAATTAAAATCCCCTAGAACAACATGTCGAGACGGGTTCGAGGGGAAGAAAGGAGGAGAGGTGGCTGATTCTAGAAAAGTAACTCTGTCCGATCTATTGGCAGGGAAGTAGACAACAGTGATGGTGAAAGGAATAAATAAATGATTGCAGTGAGTAACTGTGGCGTTTATCAAGCGACCACAGCGACTGATGAAAGAGTTCGATAGCTCAATATCAGATGAGGTACTGACGAGGCCACAATGAGATGACCAAATGCTAGACGATGCCTGAAATTGAGTATGAAGAATATCTTGAAGATGAGGGTCACCTGCATGCGTCTCTTGGAGAGCTAAGAGGTCAAAAGAAAGGGAGCGAAGATGGCGAATGAACGAGGATCGGATTTGGGGGTTAGCTGTTTTAGCTAGGCTACGACAGTTAAGCGTTCCCATTTGGAGAGAAAAAGAGGGCGAAGATGAGTGAGAAGTATTAGGGGTAGATGGAATGAATGGACTGGATAAAGGACTTAAATTCATAATTATAATGATTGGTTGGGTGAGACTATAGTTGGAAGATCATTGCCTGTCTCAACGGCATCAGTAGCATAGGAAAGTTGAGTATCGGGGAGATCGTCTCCCATCTCAGTATCAGAGTCTACCTTTCCAAACGAAGGTAGGGAATCAAAGTCAGAATCAGCCAAACGTTTGGGATTCTTCAAACAATGACGGCTGGTAATGCGGGAATGGCCCTGTAACCCACAATGTACACATTGGGCTACAGGCTGGGATGGTTTGAGCTGCTCCAAAATTAAAGAGGGCTCAGGTGTTGCCGAGCGCTCCCTGAGACGCTGGGATTGCCGAGTGACCGAAGAGGTCGAAGGAAGGTTATCCTGAGATACGGCCAGGGAAGATGAAGACGTAAGTGAGATTGAAGGTTCTTGGGCAACAGGTAAAGACGATGAAGCTTGAGGGGTGTCCAATGTCTCAAACGTGGAGGAGGCTAGAACTAGAGGTTCATCAGGTGTAGTAGACTTGGGTGGAGCGGCGGATGAAGGTTTCCCAACGATAACCGTTTTACGCTTCTTGCCAGTGCCTGTATTTTTTCTGGGGCAAGATCTAGAGATGTGACCTACTTCGTGGCAATTGAAGCAAGTAGTAGCTTTACGTCTGAGGGAGCAATCTTTCAAGGCGTGTTCCGAACTGTGACAATAAAGACAGAAAGGAGGCATGGTAGCCCAAGTGGCTCGAACCTGAATTCTATCTAAGGATTGACACAAGCGGATAGTAGAAACATCAGAATAATCAATTGGCTGGAAGGACCAATCAATTAAATGGCTTAATAAACATGAAGAAGAATCAGAAGTCTCAGGAACAGAAAGCTCAAGAACGACGTAACCACTTCCAGTGTATACGCCTGAAGAGTTGGTTACTAAACCACTGTCAACAATTTTACCATACTGCCTCAAATTATGATTCATATCAGTACGAAGCTGATCTAAGCCACCTTCACGGCGACCATATTGTGATGGAAGTCCTGATAAAGAGATCTTTAAAATTTCGGCCGATGGAGATAGAGGAGTGAACGCCAAAAACTTGCCCAGAGTTTTCAGCTCGAAACCCTCCTGTGCAAACTGGATATACTTGGAAGGAGATACAACGATCTCGGCATATACACGAGAAAAGTCACGACGAAGAGTGCTAGAAACAGACCAGAGGTGCTCACTGCCATTGCAAACCTCATGGAGTTCCTGAACAAAAACCTTAACGTCCCTGATGGTCGTGATGTCGATGAGAAGTGAATTGGAGACCGTGCCCTTTAAGAATGGTCTCGCGACATGACGATAGACATCTCGTACAGCGCTCTCTGTGAGGTGCCCAGGCTCAACAGAAGGCCTAGTAGTTGATGGGTCGTGTGTCTTAGACGACGTGCGTTTGATGCCATCATTGACAATAGCAACCCAAGACTTTTGGTTCGTTTGGTATGGTATCGGGGTTTGAAAGGTCCCCTTATGATGAATAGCGGAAGAAGCCATGTCAAAATTATATATGTACAGTCAGAACGAAAAAAAAAGATAATTTTTTAAATTCCGACAAGGTCATCATGAGGGATGAGGACCATTTTACTTGTTGTTCAGTCAATACTTCTTAGTTAACCGAGCTTTCTTTTTTCAGATCATACACTTTCAAATGTCTAATTAATAGAATTATAAAAAAATTGGGGCAAAAGATGTGTTTTATTTTTCGATTGCTTGCCTAGGAGTCAATTGAGCCTCCTTTGGCAGCAATCACTTTTTTCATGCGTGATGGCATGCTTGAAACAGTTTTGTCGAGGTTTTCGACAGTGATACTGTTCCAAGCATCCACCAGCATCTCCTCATTGCTTTTCTGGCCTTTAAACCTGGACCAGTCTTGATGGAAGCGTCGCTTCATTTCACTCCAGACGTTCTCAATGGGGTTGAGATCAGGAGATTGAGCAGGCCACTCTATTTTCTCAACCCCATTGAGATCCCTCCACTCCTTGGCAGCTTTGGCTGTGTGGATGCTGGCGTTATCTTCAATCAAGACCGATCCGGGATTGCTCTGGAGAAAGCCCAGAAGAACAGGCTTGTAGATCAGGTCTACGAAATACTGGCTTGTTCATCTGTCCTTTGGCAGGAACACCAACTCGGACTTGTTGCTACCACATATGGCCCCCCAAACCATAATGCTGGTTCGGCCACTCTTAAAAGAAGGCTTCAGGCAGTCCTTGTCGTATTTTTCCTGTGGCAATCTCCAGACTTTTTTTTGCAAGATATCCTTGCCAATTTCCACGCTGGACTCATCTGTCCAGACGACTTGCTTCCATTGCTCTATTGTTCAGTTTTGGTGAGCTTTGGCAAATTGAAGCCTCTTCTCCATATGTGCTTCCTTTAGAAAAGGCTTCTTTGCCGCAACTCTCTTGTTGTAACCCAAACCATGCAACTCCTTTGCAATGGTTTGGGTGTGCACCTTTACTGGCAGCTCTTGCTGCAAAGAAGCAAGCGTAACAGATCTGTCCTTTTGGATGGCTCTCTTCAGGACTCGCTTGCTTCGTTCGTCAAGAGATTTGGGTCTTCCTGAGCCCCCAGCTCTTTCAACAGTACCTCTGGCTTGAAATCTCTTGATGGTCCTGTTAATAGTGACTGGGTTAATTCCAAGTTCTTGGGCAATTTCGATCTGTGGTTGGTTTCTTTGCCAACGATCAACGAAGATAGCTTTAAGTTCAGTGGATAATTGAGACATATTGTGAGTTTTAAGAAATTTTATTAAGAAAGAGAGGTAGAATGATGGGAATGTAAGACGTGTCATACATTTACCCTTCTTTTACGGAGTCTAAAAAATTATCTTTTTTTTTCGTTCTGACTGTACATGAATGAACCATTTTTTAACATACAATTAACTAGCTTAAAAATAAAATGTATCAAGAGCAACCCTTTTATATAGTGTCGCTCTTGTTAGAGATATAATAGACTATAATAATAGGATGGCACATCAGAAGCCAAATGTAATAAGATCATTCATTTATTGTAAAGTCTCATTGACACAAATACTTCTTATGACACCCTTTGAATCCATTTAAACATCGAACACTGAAAGATCCTAATTTCAATTTGATTGTATTGTCATTTTATAATAATTTCCAATGACCCAGAATAGTTTATTATGGTGAACATCAAAACCATCAAAATGCAGCATACAAATAGATCTCTTAGACGCACAAAATGTCTCTTACTTGAGAGTAACTCACATATGGTTAAGTACTGGAAAGCAATTGAATGAGTATAGATGTTGATAATCTTTCAGTTGACCTTTTTGGCTGAAGAGCAAATTTCCTTACAAGCAACTTGTTTATGATTTGGCATCATTGTAAGTGGTAAAAATACTTTAAATGGTACTGTGCTACTTTGTAAGGTTGTCAACTTTACTTCAAATATAATTGTATAGAGAAGTATATATAGGAAATTTAGATGATTTGGAATAGCAGTTTTTATAAATCATAATCAGAACCAGGAACATTTGTATATTTCATTATGAGAGCTTGAAGTAACTTTTACTCGAAATCAAATGCTTTTCCATAAGCAGTTTGAGATCATCAAATTTTTATCTCGATTGTATATTGTCTTGAACATACATTCATCATCATATATCTATCTCTTTGATTTAGAGGTATACCTTTTTTAAGTATCTCTTTAAGAAACTGTTCAACTATATTCCAGATTTTTAGCTTTTATTAACTAAGCAATCGCTTTCTAGGGTATTTGTAGGTGCATTTTATTCGTTTTATTTTATTTTCTTCAACCTTTTCCGAGATGGCTTACCACCTTGCATGCTCATGTAAGTTTGAGATGTCGACATGCAGAACTGATGAGCAGCGAGAAAGCTAACATGTGCTCATAGAAGTTAACTTTTTTAACTAAAGGGTTATATATTTTTTACTGGCTATAATTATTCTAGTCAGTTCTTAATATGTAAAAGCAATTCAGAGCATATAAAATCAATGCTTCATGAAAACGATATTTTTATTGAAATCTAAGGATTGAGTCTTTTTTTCTAATATTCGAGTGTAATTATCTTTTTGACTACATCTCATTCTTTTTAATTAAATAATTGAGTTCATCACTATTTTAAACACTATTTTATTTTTGATTGAAGCGTATGATGCAAAGAGAGGATGTAAACCCAATCCTTTTTCATAGTGATGGAAATTCGCTACTCTGATTGGCCAATTTCTAAGAAGGTTCTAGGTTTGTTCTCTCTTTACCTACATTAGGATAGCTGACATACTTTAAAAGCAAATTCACCCCCAAAGTTCCGTGTTATTTATGGGGGTGACATTATTCTCTTTCCTTTTTCTTATCTCTTTTTTCTCGACTTTTTTTTTCCTTCACTCTATTGAATACTACACCCTTTATTTTTCCTGAATCTCGACGGTATTTTCTTTCTAGCTTAAGGTGATTTATTCCAGTCATTCAACATGATTGCTAACTTATCCTTTCTTTTATCTGTCTAGAAAGAGGCTTGTTTTTTAGGTTTGTTCACGATCAATTTGGGCAGCTCAAGTCTTTATCATACAGTCACTCATCTTACCATCACAAAGCAGACAATGCAGCTTTTTAAACACGCCATAACTAAATCACTTGAAAAGGATCAATAATTGAACCATTTTCGAAATTATCAGTAAAAGAGATGATTACACTAACATGAGACTTCTTTTAATCGCGTTTAATATGAAGCAAAGGTAGGCAACTCGATGGCATTATATATGGCTTTATAATCTAACATTTTATGAAAGTAGATAATGTATTAGTCACACTGTTAGATGAATGTTTTATGATGAGGCCCAATGGATCTTTGAAGCATGGTAAGGTATTGTTCCATTTCTACAATTGATTATCTGACACACATATAAACCTTTGAAGATAGTATGGAGACATTGTCATCTCTGATTGAATCAACCTAAACATCCGGATTGCACCTTCAATATGTAATAACAGCCTTTTATCACTTTAGTTTATTGAGGACAATGCTTGCACTCTCCAAACAACAATGCTTAGCCGAATTTACATCTGATTTACTTGAGATCAATCCTGTGAATGACAAAATGGAATCAAAAGGTAAAGTTATTAGTTAAAGTTGGCAGTTTTATTCAAAGAAAGATGCCATCATTGTCAACATCATTTCCGTTGAAAGAATCAATTCAAATTACATATCAACGGCACTTTGGATGATCAAAGGTTCTTCAGAGAGTATCATATTTTTTGAAAGGTAAGCATCTATGAGGCGGATTGCATTGAAAGCTAGTTGGACTATTTTTTTTATCATTTTGGAAATAAAAACGTATTATGATAGATCTATCTGAAAAGCGAGTGTTGGATTGTTGCTAGCATTGACCGAAAATGTTGATGATTGTTGCTGATACTTTATTACGATAAACATGTACAACAATTGATTATCTTGATAAAAGAAGAGAATAGATCACTCTTTTAGAGTCTACAATTGATCTCTCTATTCCTTTCCACTGACTTCTCAACAAGTGATTCTATTTCACCATTAAGTCCAATATCTATTTCAAAGGCTTTGTAACTGTTTGTTTATACTGTTGATTCGCTTAGTCTCAAGATTGAATTCTAATATATGACACCAACAGTTCTTAAAAAAGACTATCAAACATTTCATCCTTATTTAGTGAGAGTCATTAGCAAAAGATAAATTAGCGATTTGATAGGAATTGGAATCAGTTCTCTTTTTATTTTATTTTTTCCTTTTGACTACCTTTTAGTTTACATATATTTCTTTCTTCCTTTTCAGACGTCTCTCTTACTTGCCATTTCTAGTCTCACACCTGTATCAGACTTTTCCATCTTATTTATGCTTCATTTTCGCCCATGAATGGCAACTTGCCTCAGTCCATCCTATATAATCTCACTTTATATGGAGATGATAGCAGTTTTTTTATTTATTTAGCTGCTGGAGTGTCTGTTATTCATTTTACCAGATATTATTTGCCTAGGGACACTTACAGCAACATGAAGTCCTTCTCCATGTGCTCATGTTGCTTCGGTGATGGTGATGAGAGATCTCAAGATCGACATTCAGTCACGATCGTAACTTTCTTGTACCACTTTCTTAGAAATTAAAATTATGAATAGCAAACACCTTCTCTCAACCTTATTGTTTTATTTTACTACCTTTTTATACACTTCTTTAGCTTTTCACACCTTGTTATGATTACACAAAAAATTAAAAATTGGCTCCTTAACCTTTGGCTGTATAACTTTAATGGCCTTTGCATCTTTTTCTTCTCTTTTAGCCTGCCACCTTTTCCTTATGAAGTATCTGAGTTTATCTCAAGAAATTGCCTTCCTTTCACTTCTTCTTTACCTTTTAAATAAATTTGCATATATACTCTCTATTTTTTTGCACAGATTGTTTCACCTCACTTGGCCTTTCCCCTCATTTACCATTTTTGTACATATTTTCTGCATGAAATCTGAAATCAATCCCCCCATTTGATTGTCTCTTCATTTTCACTGCTATTTTTTTTCCCTTTTCAGTTAAATCTCTTTCTCACAGATTATTTTTCTTAGTCTTTTTAGTTATTTTATGGCCTTTGACATGTAAAAAAAAACCGAGATCAACTCATCTCCTTGGATCAGCTTCAAACTCAAAAACTAACCTCCCATTACCCTTTATATCACACTTCGACAAAAAAAACCTTCCCTCTCATCATTTATTCTCTTTGTATAGCTAACCTTCAAAACCAAAGTGAGTCTGAACTCACTTATTTTATCCTAGACTCAAACGCTGGGTTTTTAGAACTCCTCTGCGCTGTGGTGGTAGTAAGGGCAGCCCAGTTGACGTTGGTATTGTCTATATCAAATTGAATGGGAGACCGTGTTCTTCTTTAACATACGTGCAGCCAAGATAACACCCGAGAAATCCAAAACTGATCCCGATTGACCAACGCGACGGTAGAACCTAGTCAATGCATCCTGTACATTGGCTGCGTCGACATTGATGATGTTACTGGCATTGTTGAGATCAGTGTGAAGAAACTTGCCTTATAGTTGTGGATAGCTTTCTGGTTGGTAGGGATGGTCCATGAAATCTGTATCGACCCTTCTTAGGAAAATCGTATACCGTTCATTCTCTCGCTGGTTGTTTAGTGGGGTATAATAATTCACTCTTGCTAATATGTTGCTTGTTTCGGCAAGAGGCTTGATAGGAGAGTGAATCATGTTGGTGTATCGTTTAATGGTTCTTTCCAACGAGCGACAAGAGTAGTAGCGTAACGGCTCATGCTCTTTGATCAGAGCAGTGATATGGCGAACGGCAAAGTTACAATTCATGGTCCAGACTCGATTGGTTACCCGTCTGGCATTTACCTTTTCAATTAAGAAATCACCACACTTTTAGAAGAACCTAAACATCTAATGGTTAGTGAATGTTGGATAAGTTTATCAACGATCTTATCTTTCCATTTCTATTAGCTCTTCAGGATTGATCGACTTTTGTAAACAAATTGAGCAGGCATTAACGAGGTTCATCAACGCATTCTCTGTTCTACGATGCTTTAAGTAAGGCAACACCATAGCTAGGACAGTATGCAATAAGAAGTATTGCCAAACAACAGCTCTGTTAAAGTGCTTACGGCCATCAAAAGTGTAGTCGAAAACTGATGGATTGGTTCGTCTACTGGCAAAGGTCCAACGCGAGATACAATTAATAAGCTGAGATCGATTGTAGAGAGGGCCAACATCGAACGAATAGTCGACCAGCAGAGGGAAGAAGAACTTGTCCTTGAAAGTGGGGTCTAACAAGTTACAGATCATATGACCCCAGCCATGGCCGATCATATGTAATTCATCGCCAAAGAAAGAGAAAGAGCCCAGAAAAGTGGCTAGACCTGTGATGAGCTCAGAGACGCCTCGCATGCCTCGTTCCTACAACAATGAATTGATCAGTACATGAAAAAGAACTACAAAGCCAAAGAAAAAGAGAAACTTACCAAGTCACCATCAATTAAACTTTCAATGGTACGTTCATTAGCCTCAGAAGAAAAGTATTTACCACGAGGAGTAATGACTGTCGAGTTATCGGCTTTGACGGTACATTCTCGGCAATCATAGGTACTTGTATGACCAGAGAAGTCCATCGATTCAGAATTGCCGGGTATGTCACCGGTAAAGCCGAGAATGACCACATTGCCTGTAAATACTTCCTGTCCGCTTTTCTTTACGACTAGGAATCGCATTTTGTGGGGTACGAGTCGAGTTTGACTCGACTCGACTTACAAAGAGTCGGGTTTGCCAAAAATCTAAAGTCGAGTCGAGTTACGAGTCGAGTCACCCGACGGGTTAAGGTATTCGGGTTTACTTCAGTATTACTGTAGAAGTATATTGAGCTCAATTATGCTTTCGATTAAAAAACTCCTTTTCTTACATTACATTTATTATTTTGGTCATACTGTTTTTCTTTTATTATTTACTTGCAATATCACTAATACGATGATGTTTCCTTCATAAAACGCGGAACTACCCAAAATCCAACAACTCAGGCCTACAATGAAGAAGAGTAAAGGTTATGCGATTCATCGCAATTGCAATTTTATTTTGGAAAGTTAATTTTTTAAGCGATGAGCGATCAATGCTCAAATATAAAGCCAGCTACTATCAAACAATATCAATTAAAACCTTTTGCAGATCAGGAAGATTTACTCGTTGCTGAAAATTGAAGGTGGAAAATATCCTGCTCTTTCAGCAATGGCAAAAAAATATCTCCCTATACCAGCTACATCAACGCCTTGTGAGCGTCTTTTTTCCCCAGCGAAGCGCATCACTATCATTGCAAGAGCAAGACTTGAAGCAAAAGCAACTAAGACATTAGTCCTGTCAAGTTACTGGTCTTAAGATATACAGCACCTGCGCAAGATTTAGTTATTTATTTTTATTTTGCAAATCACATAAGCCGCTTCTATACTTTGTTTAAATGCATACACAACTGTCTTATGTATATACTATATTCACATTTCTTATTGCTTTTTTTCATTATTTGATTCTTGATTTTCTTTTGCATTCATTTTATTTCAATCTTACTTAAAAAATTTACAACATATTTAAAAATTACTTAACATGCTCATCTCAAACTTGAAAAAGATCCTAAGTAAACACTTCCTTATTTGAAGCTGACCCGAGTTACACAAACCCGACGGGTCATTCGGTTAGGTCGAGTCGGGTACGAGTCGGTTATATGCTTAAAAAACAAAGTCGAGTCGAGTCGGTTTTTTGACCCGACGGGTTTTAAGTCGAGTTGACTCGACCCGACTGCGATTCCTATTTACGACCAGGCTACGATTATACAAGTGGTTAACTTGTGCAATGACAGGCTGTAGGAAAGAAGCAAGATCGTATGGCTTGCCTGGGCAGATTGTCACTTGAATCATGTTAGATTCCTTAATTTCACAAATGTTTCCAGAAGAGTAAGTTTAAGAAGTTATGAAATACAAATATAGTTGCCTTTGCTCGGGATGGATATTAAGTACCAACCAGTTGACTATTGTTTCGTTTTGCTTGGAAGAGTTTTTTAGTTGGAAGCCGTTGACAAACAACACAAAGCAGATAGTATTCTCATCCACAATGTTTCGTTGAAGAAGGCTTTGGTATGCTTCGCCTGAGAAATAATCACGGTAGTGACTGTTGAGAGCGTTGTCATCGAAGAAAGTCTTTTGGTAAGACAACATGTCATCACGAGTCTCATCAACAAAGAACAGAGTTAGCTTTTGTGCAATTGAAGTGTAAGCCAACGTTGATATGGGAACTAATGCAGGCACAGGTTTAGTAGGATCGAATTGTAAAGAATTGCTTAAAGCAAGAACTTCGTCAGCGTTTCTATATCTTTAGGCATCACAGTTGGGCTTTGGGCAGACCATTATATCAGGGCGACCAACTGGATACATGTAACAACCTTTAGGACAAACATCATGCTGGATGGTGGCAGTTGAATCTCGTTTCATGATACGTCTGTATGTATTAGGCGACTTGAAGTATCTTGATACAAAAGGTACTACACAATTGAAAAAGAAAATAAGTATCAGAAGTTGATTGAAAATGAGGATTGATATTTACCAGCATTGACACCGTGTTGTAAAATGTGGGTGTTAATGAAGTTGATAGCTTCTCTTTGTTCTTGACGAGGCATTTTGTATTTGTCTAAGGGTTGAATGAACTGCATATCCGTAATGTGAATATTGTCTAAAGTTGCTTCTTCGGTCCATTCAATGACAACGGGATTGCTTTCAACTGCAGTTGTAATGAGGTAAGAATATTGACTCTTTGTTGATAGAATCTGGTATCACTTACTTGTCTCTGGTTGTTGTTCATCAATAGTAACTATTGGTACATCGACTTCAACATCAGATATTTGCGTGGCTTCAGCATCTTCTAATCTAAAATTAGCAAGTGCATTTCTACTGTCCTCTTCTAAACATCTATCGAAGTGAATGCTTAGAGCAAAGGAGCTATCAAACGATGAGTTGCAGATGACACAAATGTGAGAAGGCATTTTAAATAGAATATATAGAGTGATGAGTTTTAGAATGGAATAAAGATCAAAAAAAAAAGGCCAAACACACTAATTGACAGATTGACTTATATGACATTTACTATTGACCTTTTGTTTGTTAGAATTAAACTAATTTCTATTTTACAAATACAAGATCAGGCTTAGTTTTAGCAAACAAGCAGATCTAATTGCTTTTGACTTACAAACAAATTTAGTATTGACTTGATAGAACTGTAGACGCAAACACGTTTGTTATAGATGTTGTAAATAAAAGCAAACTAATAATTTGGCTTAGCAAAAGCAAACATAAAAGATGAAAGGGTAATTATTTGCAAACAGCTAATACAAATAGTCGAATCACTACTACAAAGCTCTAATGTATTTATTACGAATATATGTAAAAACAGAAACCATTTTGTCTGTATACATTAACTAGCCGTACAGTCTCGCTACGCTCAACTGTGGCGTCGCCCTCCGGGGCCCTCACGGGTAATGATTTAAAAAAATTCAAAATTTGGTGGGAAATGGTTAATGATTATAAAATTTATTCTAATAAGAGTTCTGAGTATACGATATTGTCTGTTTTTCGTTAGAGTAGGAAGCATGCAGGACCTGTATTCCGCTGATGTCGGTAGATCTAGAAAAAGCAACATAGAGTTGCCCATGAGAAAAGACAGATTATCTAAGGTCGATACCAATTACATCTAAAGATTGTCCTTGCGACTTGTTGATCGTCATTGCGAAGCTGAGCTTAACTGGAAACTGTTTACGAACCAAAATAAAAGGTAGCTCCCCTTCAAGTGTGTTTAGAGTAACTCTAGGAATAAACTCAATATCATCTTCAAATTGCGATTCACGGCCAGAACAGAAACTTTTAGCACATAACTTCCAATTTCTCTGACAATTAGTCTTGTGCCGTTACACAGACCTCTTGTTGGGTTAATGTTTCTCAGCAACATAACAACACAACCAACTTTTAGAGTGAGCTTTGATGGGGGAAAGTTACCAGAATTGATGGATTGCAAGTACTCGTCGGATACTTGGAAAAGCTCGTTTTCAGCATGATCAGGAATGTCAGCTTTATCGACTGATGCAAGCATGATAGGATTCTCTTGAATCAAGTCAAGGATCTCGCTGTTAATTCGATCGACAGTTTCATTTTTTGTTGTCAAGATAGCTGATTTGTGTAGCTTCTGAGGATTGTTTAGTACATTCAAAGGGTAGACAGATTCGATCAGTTCTTGCAAAGAACTCGTTTGATTGATATATGGTGGAATATCTATACAAACGTTTCTTAAAGCTGCTGAATAGTTGATGTCTCTAAGCCATTCTCGATATGCATGCTCATTTGGGTTAGAGCCTTGAAGTCGCAATTCTTCTTCAGATGAACAACTTGAACTTTTTGCCAGATGTAAGACATCCTTATCGAAGCTTGAGCCGTTATTGATCTGGTTGCATTCTTTACTACAGGTGGGATCTGAGCAAAATACCCCCAAAGACAACAGGACACCACCAAACAAATCTTCATTACCCCTTACATCTTGCAATGTACGATCTACAGCCTCAAAGCAGTGCTTGTTTTGCATTGGACTTCATCCCAAATGATCATTGAAGTCTGTCTTAACATATCGGCAAGACGGCTTTTCTTGTCGATATAGCAACAGGATGTTTCATTGATCTGAATGGGGATTTTGAATCTACAATGAGATGTTCGTCCACCTGGCAACAGAAGAGAAGCTATGCCTGACGATGCAACACATAATACAATTTTTTTCTGACTACGAAAGTAGTTATAAATAGCGGTGTATAGGTAGGTTTTACCTGTACCGGCAGGCCCATTCAAAAAGAAGCAAACATCAGACGAAATAGGTGAGTCTTCCACGTTTTCAACAGCAGATACAATAGTATCGAAAGCATGCTTCTGTTCCACGTTCATAGTTGAGACTTTCTGCTCGTACATCAACTTTTCTTCATCAACGTTGTATGAAAGCTGTTCTTGAACAAACGGGTTGCTTGAGCTTACATCGTTTTCACGCAAAACCAAGCACCAATCATGTTTGAAGACAGGCATATCATGATCTCTCAAGGATTGGTTCAATTCTTTGAGCTTCTTATCGATAAGATATAGTCCATAGTCAAAAGAAGGGTTTCCTTGGTGAAATCTGTGAGACAGACGTTCATCTATCGCCGGCTCATGGTAAAGTTCATTCAATGGAAACAACTGTTGAAGCTTATGTTTCAAATCATCACAAGTTGACATTTGGTAGTCTTTCCAAAGAGAAGATGGCTGTACCAATCCTCCAAATGTCAAAGCAGTGACAAACAAAGAACGCAAACTCTCGCCTGAGGAGAACAGAGCTGCTTCTTCGAAACACTTGAACCACTCACGATCATCTTCTATCAAATGTAAAGCCATACATGCTTCTTTGTATGTGCCAAACTGTACACCATCAACTGTTCGCAAATCAGCAAATGAAGTTGAACCAGCTACTGTAGTCAGCAAAAGACGTCGATAGTATTTCTCGCCAGCAGCAGGACTACAGTAAGGTATTCTACCGATTGCAAAGCCTTTCTTTCTAACATTCCACGATCTTGATTATTTGTTCCAGACAAAATGAGCAGGAAAATCAAGATATAGATACTTAGTTGCTTCTCTGTTACGATTATAATAATCAAAATATCCCATGAGCATCGACTTTGAGCGCTTAAGAAGATCTTCTATTGACTCTCTACTTGCATTCTCAGAGAAATACACGGCTTGCTGATTCTCCAAATGTAATGCCAGTTGGGTCACTGTTGGATCTTCTTCATGCATTTTATATTTAAATATATGAGCAAAGGCTTCAGAAGGACCAATGTATCTGCCTTGCAGATACTTCTCAATTTCATCATTTGTATCACATAGCTTGAGTGTGGTGCGATCAGAATCACCTTTGTAAACATACTTGTTGATATACTCGATGACGGCTACTCCTTGACAACATTCAACATTTATATGTGCCTTATATCTCTTAGACAGATATGGTTGTATGGAACAATCCATTCATTGGTCACATCGAAAGTAGAAGCTCCATTGAGAGGATGGCGAATTGAGTATGAAGTGGCAGGAGAGATGGAAGCAGTTCGCTTGTAGTTAGGATAGCCATCTTCATGAAGTATTGTGCATTCTGAAAATGTTTTTGGAAACTTCTTTGAGCATCTCTTGATTTTGTCTTTACCAGCTACCATACATGGGCTATTAGGTTTGTGTACACCGCAAGGACCATGAACCATATTCTTGGTTACAATATCATACAACTCAGGATCGTTTTCTTTTGAAGAGATTTCAGCAGAAATAACTGCATCAACCTTTTCTACGTTACTTATGTTGTCGTTGGGCTCAAGAAACAGCAATAGATGCATATGAGGCAGCCATCTTTTCTGATACTCAATTGTACGAACCAATCCACGATAACGACCAAATATATGTCGATTTTTGATTTCGTAAATCAATTCTTTGGTCTTCATATTGAACACTTTTGAGACTAAATTGGGTCTATCCGTGGCATTTTGACCAGGCAGCAACTCATCTTGAATCTCCTTCCATTTTGGATTTGCAGTGAATGCAATGAACAGAGAGGGCTTGCCAAAATAACGAACTATTGCCATTGAGTTCTGGTAAAGCTTTGCCATGAATCATGGGTTACCGGTATGACTGCTAGGTAAGATGAATCACTTACCCAATGAGCCAAAGTCGTTGTCTTGATTTATGAGAGCATCTTGAAGGCCAGAATACATATCAGCTCTGATATCTGCCTGGTGGTTACGAAGCCAATCTAACTTGTTTTGGTCGCAAATTGCCCAAGTGTCGACCAGATATTGCTGGAAAAGTCTCTTTGACAGAAAAATCACTGGGTAGTCATTCTCTCGCTGATGAAGACAATAACGATAATAGGCTCTTTGAGTTAATCGAGCGGTAGAATATATTTGCAGGCTCATCTGAGCTTAAGGACCCTTGCATGTGATACATTTGTCCATGGACTTGAAAGGGCATGTTGCTTTGGCCTTCGAATCTGCCCTCACATCTCATGGACGTGAATGCAAAACATGCGTTGTATCTTCGAATGTTGCTTCTGAAGTGACGTGCACGAACCGAAGACTCCTCAAGCAAACTCTTCAAAAGGCTTGGAGGTTCGCCCAATTGATTCAACTTGACAGCGCCTTTTTTGCAGCAAGACATCCTGTACTTGTCATTGGAGGTACAGCTGCTTGGAAGTTCGGCTTTCCAGTGCTTAGCTCCACAATCCATACAGATCTCGGCCATTCTTCCTGAATCAGAAGGCTTTATTCGGCAAAATTGAGACTTATATGCCACAGGAAGTTGTTGACGGCGAGCTCTAGGATTATCTTCACTGCTTGATTGTCTGCTGGCATAGTGTTGGCGTTGACGTTCCTATTTGGAAGTTATGATATTTGTAACAGTCATATTATTTGGCTTTTGCTTACGCGACATCTATCACACGTCTTATACGTAGGATGATTATGCTCAGCAAAGCAGCTTGAGCAAAACTTAATAGTACTTTCTGACATATTTTTGTATTGGAAGAAGAACAAAATTACAAAACCAAAAAAAAACCTTTAAAGACCAAATGGTGGCTTAACTAATGTCAAAAATAAAATTTAGCTAGTTTCGCGTGAGGGGGAGGGACAACCCTCCCTTTGCCCCCCTCCCAGCTGGCTTAAGCTTTATCCACTGATCCTGGCTTCAGCTTGCTTCGCGCTTGGGGGAGGGACAACCCTCCCTCATACCCCCTCCCAGCTGGCTTATGCTTAATCTATGGTTGCAGAGAAATTGCTTTTCTCTTTCATTTCTAAATTCAAACTCCACTTTTGGTCGTGCAGGTCACGTGCGTGTAAAAATTAAAATTTCATTTTTCAGTAAATATATTAGGATATCATTGATCTAAATGATTTTGATCTTGAATATTTGCTCTATGAAGATACAATCCGGAATACACATTTGATGTCTTAAGTAAGCAAATTTAAAGTACATGTTGTATCAACTGTAATACATATTGCTTGTATTACTGATAGTCAAGTTGCTAATGAACTCACCTGCTGTGATTTCATTTACTTTTTTTATGACTGTTATACTAGTTTATGCTTATTTTATATACTAAGATACGTTATTCCGGCATGAAACAGTTGACGGTCTAATGCGAACGTATAGTGACCAACATATCTACATCCATTAATATATTAAAATTGTACATTGCTAAAAAACAGTCACCGCTAGCATGAAATTGAATCGTAGAAAACAGTCACTTTGAAATGGTAGCATTAGAACCTAAAACCCCGACAAAGAAAAACAACTTAACTTCAACGCTAACAATAAGCTTAAAACAGCAACAGATTACGAGCGCTAAACCAGCTGGGAGGGGGTTCAAGGGGGAGTGTCGTCCCTCCCCCTCACGCGAAGCCAGTACTGCCAATCCTTTGATGCATAAAATTGTTTGCTCCTAAAAAGCAGTCACTATATGCTTAGATTTGAACGATAAAAACCTTTACTTTTACTATAATTTGACAATCCCTCCTTTTCTTCTTTTCTTTTTCCTAAGCAGGTCAAACAGCTCAATACTCTTATTTTGTTCAACTACTAAGATTTCAATAGATTTTCGAACCATCCAAATGAGTAATTCTACCACTGTGTTTTGTAGTACGTGCAATCAAGCAGATCATTCTCGAAGAACACACCGTCTTTGCCATATGAATCCTCACAATCAAGACAATCAAGACAATTAAACCGAGGAAGTCCAAAGACAAGCTTCCAATTCTGTTGCATGCTCTTCATGCAATGAGCCAGGTCATTCACGCCGCTCTTATATTGGGTGCAGAATAAATCCTCGCTTCACTGGTGCTATGTTGACATTGGAACAAACAAGAAACGCTGCAAAAGACTTGAATTCTGTTCCCTTAGTTAGAGATGATCTTGGTTCGATGAGTTGTGTTTGTCTTTATTATGGTGCTTGGATGTGGGTCGATGAAAGAACATGCAAAAGCTCCAAATTTCGTCCTGAGTTTCAATTGTGTTATGGTAAAGGTGCATCTATTTTGAATGCTCTTCAACCAACACCTTCAAATATTGCTGATTTGATTAAGGAAAACGATTACATTTCTAAGGATTTTCGAAAAAACATTTAATTGTACAATAGTTCTTTGAGCTTTACTTCTTTCGGTGTGAACCTTGACTTGAATTTAGCTAACAATGAAAGTGGTGCTCATACTTTTCGTATTCAAGGAAACCCTTATCATTTAGCTGGATCTGCCATCCCTTCCTCCGGCTCAAATCCTAAATTTGCTCAGTTATACATTTACGACGCAGAACATGAGCTTGATAACCGACTTGCAGTTGCCCCTCAATTAAAGACTGAAACGTTGAAAAAGCTTCAAAATATGATGCATCAGTTGAATCCTTTCGTAGCCATCTACAAAAACATGATGCAAATCGCTAATAATCAAAGCAACCAAGATCAAAACAATGATATCACCTCCTTGAAAAACATTGAGTTGGTTTTCAGAGCTGATGGTGTCCCTGATCGCATACTTTATAACCGACCTACCCATGGATCGGAAATAGCTGTTATTATTGTTGGTGGTCAGGATGATAATGACTTACCTAATCCAAGAGATACCGTCATTCGATAACAAAACAATTCACTTAAGAGAATGTCTGAGACTAATAAACTTTATGATCCATTGCATTATGTCCTTTTGTTTCAATTTGGTGAGGCAGGCTGGAGTACTGAGACTGAAAGCACCTCAAACCACAAGAAAGTGACTATCATGCAATTTTACAGCTTTCGTTTAATGTATAGACCCTACAACGGCCATCTCTTGCATTCATTCGGCAATCTTTTTCAACATTATATAGTCGATAGCTATGCAAAGATGAAACAAAACAGACCATCATATATTCGTCACAATCAAAAGAAGTTGAGATGTGAGACCTATCAAGGTTTGCAGGACGCTCTACATGTGAATGATTATTCGGATTCTACGAGTCCTCAAAATTTGGCTAGCATGGGTAAAAAAATCATTCTACCATTTACATTTATTGGAGGCCCTCGCCATATGGCTCAACTGTATCAAGATGCTCACAGTATAATAAGTCAAAAAAATATTTTTGGTAAAAAAAAAAAAAAATTAGCCAATCATAGAACCCAATTTTTTTCTAAAAAAGGAAGGAGGTGACTTAATTAAACTGGGATAAGGTTAATAAAACCTCAGAATAAGCGTGTAGTTTTCAGTTTTATTAAGTTCTGAGTAAACAAAACCGACTTGTTTAAATCTCAGTTAATGATTAATTCTTAAAACAATACCTTTTTTTTCAGTAACAATTTTACTATGCAACGTTCATCCGAAAACACTATTACGCCCAAGAGACACCTCCAAACCGGGAATGATGTACAAGAACTCGAAGTTAGCCTCGAGGAACAAGAAATTTCAGGTCTTGATCAGACTCAGGTACAGCAAAATGAAAGCATTACATATGTATATATAAAAGCTAACCGGCTTAACCAAACCTCCCCTTCTCTGCTTGTATAAGCTTGCCGATGCTTCTACTTCTGAGTCCCCTCAGAGACAAGCTCGTAGAGGCCGCCCCAAGAAGGCCCAACAGGCATCTGTTTTGACAGCTGAGTTGACGGTTCCAGCCAATACTAACTCAGTTAGCATCTTGAATGAGATTGATCTTGCATTGGAAGATTTGCAGTTGACAGTGCGCGCTAGCACTGTATTAATTTATAAGTTGCCTTTGTCCCATTGGAAGGTAGCTATACAACATATTCTTGCTTTAATTCTTTTTATATGGATCGCACTATGCATTTTTAACATTGATCTATTATAAGGAATGGTGTGACCTAAAGAGAGATGGCTTTCCCACTGATCCTAATTTTCCAGTTGACCCTCAGTATCCCTACACAGTTGGTCCAACTGATTTCATTCTTGCATTCTTCAACGAATTCGTCTTCAAGCGAACTATTAAAAAAACCATATGGCAAAACACTGATGTCAGAACTCAAGTTGGCCTTCAGTCAAGCCAAACAAATGGCACTTCTGCATCCCTCATTGATTGTACTGTATATAATTTTCTTTTTCTGGATATTGGTTTGTCTCTAAATAATCACTTTTTTTAATATTAGTGACCGAAGATGCTCCCTTAAACAAAAATGGAAAGAAGACGATTGAGGTGCCATTGGGCATTGAAGCTGTAAAGCAATACAGAAAGGTACTCATCAAATTGTATAACTTTCAAAGCAAGAGTAGAGAACTCAAGTGGCCCTCACCACAAAAGACAACCGTACTTTTGCACCTCATGAAGAAGTATGAACATGATTTAATCTACGATGAAGTCCAAACAAAGGCTGATAGAGCGGCTCATTGTGTCATCAGAGATTCTTACAAGCCTGGCGAGCTTGTCAGAATCTTGAGGACACTTTGGGTTTCTACCAATCTCACTTCTTTGCGTGAGTTTTTTACTCTTTCCTCTCGCCACCACATGCTTTTGCGAGATCAAGACTTGAGAAACCTAAACTTCTCTGACTGCTTTTGTACTGTGATCCCAAAGCAACAACACCGTGGCAATCAACAGGCTATTGCTTTGGTTTTCAGTCTTGATAAAGGGAAGACAACGAAGGAAGGCGAAGTGCGTTTTGCTTGCGCAATGCGCCATGAAAACCTGTCTCGCTGTCCCTTGAGCGCTTTCTCGTTCTACATGTTTAGTTTGCATCAGGTAATTATAAAATCAGCATAAACATGGCTAATCAGACGATAATAATCTTTCATTTAAAACAGACTGATGCTGAGTTCTTGAATGATGATAGCTGGACCAATTGGAAGGTCTTGCCTGGACGAGTTAGCCCTCAGCAAAGTATTAGCAGTGTGCAGCAATGGTCCGTTGCTAAGAAGATCTTGATCGAACAAGGTATCCACATCAGTCGGGTTACTCATAGTGGTCGCCATTCCGGCGCAATGGAAGCCGAAGCCATTGGCGTCTCTTTTGATGCCATTAAGCGAGGTGGAAATTGGAAGGATCGCTTGGGTAGACTTGAGACCCACTATCTTGGCAAGCTGCCTTACCCATTTGCAAGAGGTATTGCAGGCTTCAAGGACAAGCCTTTTTACTTGGCAAGAAACAGAGTGTCCCCTCCTGTTGAGCTACAAAGAACAATCTTCCCTTAGATCGAGAGTGTCTATGGTGTAGACAATGCTGAGTGGATTGCTATCTGCGATAAAGAGATGAACCAGGTTGATGAGAACGAAGACGAAGACCCAGGTGCCATTGATGTTGAAGATAAAAACGAAGCTGATCTTCCCATTTATATCCAAGTAGACGGACAACTAGTTGTTCGTCTAAAAGGAAAAGATAAGGGCAAGCAACGTACTGTACAGACAGCTGGTGACTCTGTTAAGAAGGGTTTTTGAGACTCTTGCTGAGATGTAGAAGAATTATCCTCCAAAATGCTGCCGTTTATCTCTCTCTCAACAAAGAGACTAAGCATGTCAACCGCAACATTGGTGTCTTCAACAGCCACCAATTTTTATCCTTCCAACAAGATGTAATTGATGCTATCAACACATCCCACGTTGACAGATTGCAAGAGTTTGAAGGTCTTGTTCCAGAACTTGTAGACAAGTTTAGAGAAGCAGCTGCACAATCAGCAGACGGAAATCTTCGTTTTGAGCGTTTTTAAAGAGATCAAAAAGAACTTTGGAACGACAACAACAAGCTGTTGCAAGAGCTCACGCAGCAATCTATGCAACACAATGCTTTGATGTTGAACATGACACAGCAAATGGCAGTAGTTCCTCATTTGTATAAAAGCTTACAAGATGTTGTTGCAAAACAACAGATATTGAATGCACAAATGCAAATATTGATGAACACCAATGGTCCTGTTCTCTCTTTTGCTCCTGTTACTTCTTTCGCTCCTGTTCCTTCTTTCACTCCTCCTCCTGCTTCACCTTTTGTTCTGCCTATTCTTCAGCCTCAGCCTACTGCTCAACCTGTCATTCGCTCTACTTCAAGACCTAGCAAAAAAGGTAAATGGGTTAGTTATAACCCTTCAAATTCTAATTAATGCATGCAACTACACATCATGCATATACGCGCTGCCTTCCTTTCTTTTATCACAATATTCTCTTATCATTATTACTTTTAAATCCTTATACTTACTCAACACAATATAAAACAAAAAAAATTATCATGCAAAATGCATAATTTACTATGTCAATGCTAAGCATAAAAAAAAAGGGAGCGAAAGGTATCTGGGTAACTAATTCAGTACTTAGAGAAGAGAGGCACCTAGAGTTAAGTTTTTTGGGCACAAATGTTCAACATGAGGCTGATGAATCTCATCACATGTAGCTGATCAGGCAAACATGAAGTCAATTTTTTTCTCGCCTGTGAGCTCAGTTTTGATTTTTAGTTTAATCGAGTTTTCAACCCAAAAAGGAAGGACTACCCTTTGCGGCAAATTTTTTTTTACTCCGGCCTATAGGCAAACAATTTTTTTCATTGGCCATCCATATTTGGATGAGTTTAGCGATTAAACCGTTACAGTATATTAAGAAAATTCGGGAAGCCTGACTATTTCATAACTTTCACTTGCAATCCCAAGTGGCCTGAGAATCAAAGACAGTTTTTCAATAATCAAAAGGCCTCAGATCGACCTGATCTTTGTGCCAGAGTATTCAATCTCAAGCTTCAAGAACTCTTAGATGACTTGACTTAAAAACATGTGCTGGATAAAACCATAGCTTATGTATACACCATCGAGTTCCAAAAGCGAGGCTTGCCCCATGCACACATTATGTTGATAGTTGATCCCTCTGACAAACCACGTACTGTTGAAGATTTCGACAAAGTAGTTTGTGCTTAAATACCGAATCAGGATGCCTATCCATTGGCTCATGAGACTGTTGTAAGAAACATAGTGCATGGGCCCTGTGGATTGCTTAATCCTAATGCTGTCTGTATGGATCCCATCAAAGGATGTACAAAAGGGTACCCAAAACACTTTGCTGCTGAGACGACTGTGAATTCAAATGGCGGTTATCCTATCTATAGAAGAAGAAACGATGGAGCTTCAATCGCTAAGACAATCAATGGGCATACATTTAATGTAGACAATCGTTGGATTGTACCTTACAATATATATTTGTGCTCAAAATATGATGCTCATATTAATGTTGAACTTTGCTCTTCAATAGCAGCATAAAAAATGTCTATAAGTATGTATTTAAGGGACATGATCAAGCATCAATGACTGTTGAACAGAATGATGAAATTCGCAAATTTTTGGATGCACGATATGTTTCTGCTCCTGAAGCATGTTGGAGATTGTTTTCGTTCAACATGCACAAAGAGTTTCCTTCACATCAATGTCTTGCCATTCATTTGGAAGGCGAAGAGCCTATATATTTTATTGAAGATGAAGATATTGACAGTGTATTGGAACGGGCATCAGTTCAAGAAACCACACTCACCAGTGGGTTCAACACAGATGCAGCTGATCCCGATGCTCGATCCATTTTGTATCCCAACTTCCCGAAGATTATATATGACATAACGAAAAGCAACCAAGAAGATGGAAAAAAAGACAACGTGGTTTTGATACTGCAATTGGTAGAGTGTATGGTGCATCTCCAAAGCAAACCGAATTGTATCTCCTTCAAATATTGCCTCATCATGTTGCTGGTGCTACTTCCTTCCAAAGCCTTCGTACCATAAATGGTATTGTACATCCGACAATTCAAGATGCTGCCCGTGCTCTTTGATTGCTTGAGTCAGACAACCAATGGGACTTATGTTTAAAAGAAGCTGCAAATACGCAATCACCTAGACCTTTAAGAAGACTTTTTGTTATCATTCTAATATTTTGCTCACCTTCAGACCCCTATCAGCTTTGGGTAAATTTCAAAGATAAATTGTCTGAAGACTATATATACCAATTGACAACCAATTCTTCTATAGATCCGCTTTTGATTGATATTCACAAAACAGCAAATGATTATGCTTTGCTTGACATGGATGATATTCTGGCTACCCAACATGGATCAAGTTTGTCAAGTTTTCCAGGATTTGCACTCCCTGAAACCGATCGCAGAATACATAACGATGATAGCAATGTTGGTCGTTAATTTCAAGAGCAAAATCGCTTAAATGCAATTGCACGACAAACTTCTGCCTCTGTTAACGTCGACAAATTTAATGGCGATCAACGTTGTGTTTTTACTACTATTATGCAATGCGTTGAAAGGGATGGTTGCCAATCAACTACATTTCCTAAAGTGTTTATGTGGATGGGCCTGGTGGCACTGGAAAAACTTTTCTTTTTAACACTCTACTGAAAGCTGTATGATCAATTGCTGATGGGTACGCTTTGGCTTCTGCTTCCAGTGGTACTGCTGCATTACTTTTGGATGGTGGTAGAACGGCCCATTCGCTGTTGAAAATACCATTAAGAACCTCTTCTACCAGTATGCGTGAAATAACGCCAAATTCAAAGCAAGCTCGGTTATTATGGCAGACTAAGCTAATCATATGGGACCAAGCATCCATGATTGACAAATCTACTTTGGAAACTGTTGATCGTACTCTCAAGGATATTTTCAGTAAAGACGATGAAAACGTATCTGATGTTCCTTTCGGAGGTAGGTTGATGCTCTTTTGAGGTGATTTTCGACAAGTTCTTCTAGTTGTGAAAAAAGGCAGTAAATCTTACATCGTAAATCAATGCATAAATCGATCGTTTTTTTGGCCATCCTTCACTACACTGAAGCTCCAAATTAACATGCGAGTAAACCAAGCTCAGTTAACCAATGATACTAATTCATCTGAACTGTTGTATTCATACAGTACGGATCAAGTATTTAGCCACTTATGAATCCACAACCATTCTCTAATTCGACTTCAGCTTGTTTCATTTGACATTCAATTCGGATAAACCTTCATTCAAGGTCAGGACTGACATCTTACCAATTATTTACCAGTTACTGGGTTTAAGGTACAGATGGCCAATCATTCGATTTTAGTAATTCTTCTTTACAAGACTGTCATCATTCATCTCTCATCCGATTCGTTGTTACATCATAATCATCTACAAGCCTCTAGAAAAGTTTTACAATCTCAGTTGAAATATCATCTTCATGAAAAGTATAAATAGCACATCAATTTTGAAGTAAATAAAACATTATCTTTAGTCTGGTTAATTCCTTAGATTTATTTCATTGTGATTTTTTGGATTATAACATGAACAACTCCAGCAGTTTTTTAAGTTTCTGTTGGAAATTGGCAGTGGTCCAATTGAAACACTTAGATGTGTTGTCTCTACAAGTAATCGTATCACGAATACTGATTTTATAAAAATCCCTAATTCAATGATCATTACAAGAGACAATCTTATCAATCTTCTCTCTGCTGTCTACCCAGATCTTTTTCAAGTCCGCCAACTTCCAGCCTGAATCATGATGCGATGATGAACTCTGCTATTCTTACGCTTACAAATGCTTTTTTTGCAGATAATAATCGTCTGCTCATTTAAAAATTCCTGGAGAACAAAAGATCTGTTATAGTGCTGACGTTGCTATTGATAGCAATCAATCTATAAGATATCCAACTGAACTGCTAAATCAAATTGAGATCGGCTCACTTCCTCCTCACGAATTAGATCTAAAAGTAAGCTCATCAATTATGGTGTTGTGAAATATAGATCCATCGAATGGTTTATGCATTGGACCAAGATTGATTGTCAAATCACTTTTAGGAAATCTTATAGAAGCAACTATAGCAACTGGTTCATTTGTCAATTCTGTAATCTGTATCCCTCGAATCGAATTTTTGTCTGACCCACAAAATGCTGTACAATTCAGTCGATTACAATTTCCTGTTAGACTTGCATTTGCCAAGACTATCAATAAGGCACAAGGGCAGATACTTGATCAAGTTGGATTGTATCTACCCAAGCCTGTTTTCAGTCACGGTCAACACTACGTTGCTCTACCAAGAGTTAAAAAAGAAAACGTTATAAAAGTTCTTTTAGGTCCCTGCTCTTCAATTCCTAGCCAGTATAACAATACTCATATAAGAAACGTCGTTTACAAAGAACTTTTCACATAAACTTTATCTATTACTTTTATCTTCTCTTATCACTTACAACAGCCTTTAACTCGATTCTCTTCTATTCAAAAAAATTTTAACTTTCGAGCAAACAACTCATGTTCAATTTTTACTAAACATACTCTAATTAGCTAAAGTCTTTCTCAATGCCCCGGGACACGCGTTTTTTTTTTACCAAAGCGACGGTCTAAAATATACGAAGCGTAGCGAAGGGGTTATTTTATACCACAGTGAAGGTTGAAAAAAAATATGGGTGGGGCCCCACATAGATCTACTCATCGGATTAATTGGCCTGCGGCAGCACGATCATCTTACAAAGAGTAGCGTACCGCACTATAATGAAGGTCAATAAAATTAACCAGAGCGCAACGGAGGTGCTAATTTTATTACCGCAATGGAGGTGTGGATTGTAATATGCCCGTAATACATTAAAAACATTTAGTTTTACATATGATGTAAATATGTTGGTCACTATATGTTCGCATTAGACCGTCAACTGTTTCATGCCGGAATAACGTATCTTAGTATATAAAATAAGCATAAACTAGTATAACAGTCATAAAAAAAGTAAATGAAATCACAGCAGGTGAGTTCATTAGCAACTTGACTATCAGTAATACAAGCAATATGTATTACAGTTGATACAACATGTACTTTAAATTTGCTTACTTAAGACATCAAATGTGTATTCCGGATTGTATCTTCATAGAGCAAATATTCAAGATCAAAATCATTTAGATCAATGCTATTAATGTATACAGACAAAATGGTTTCTGTTTTTACATATATTCGTGATAAATACATCAGAGCTCTGTAGTAGTGATTTGACTATTTGTATTAGCCTTTTGCAAATGATTACCCTTTCATCTTTTATGTTTGCTTTTGCCAAGCCAAACCATGAGTTTGCTTTTATTTACAACATCTATAACAAACATGTTTGCGTCTACAGTTCTATTAAGTTATTACTAAATTTGTTTGTAAGTCAAAAGCAATTAGATCTGCTTGTTTGCTAAAACTAAGCCTGATCTTGTATTTGTAAAATAGAAATTAGTTTAATTCTAACAAACAAAAGATCAATAGTTAATGTCATATAAATTAATCTGTCAATTAGTGTGTTTGACCTTTTTTTATAATCTTTATTCCATTCCAAAACTCATCACTCTATATATTCTATCTAAAAATGCCTTCTGTGGTGATCTGAGCACATGTAAGTCTCAACAATGACAATAAGGTAACATGTAAACCAAATAAGTCATAAGGACAATAACATCAGACATAATGAAATCAACCCCTGTAAATCCTTACTAAATAAAGCATCTGAAGTAAAGTCAATAAGGTTCTCAATATACAGAATCCGACTCAATCACTCCATAACATCATTCATCTAATTAAGTCATATAAAGACAAGTAAATGATGAGAGTGATGTAATTATATAGACTAAGTATACTAATTTAGTACAAGCTGTAAATAACTGTGACATGTATAAATAGTAGTTGTAGTGATAACTTATGAAACTCTTCTTCCAATTTTAACAAGAAATAAAACACTACAAACATTCTCAAAGTACTTTCTTTGTCTTACTCTATTCTTTTTATATATCACTACAACCCTTAAAACACTACACCTTCTCACATTTGTGTCATCTGCAACTCATCGTTTGATAGCTCCTTTGCTCTAAGCATTCACTTCGATAGATGTTTAGAAGAGGACAGTAGAAATGCACTTGCTAATTTTAGATTAGAAGATGCTGAAGCCACGCAAATATCTGATGTTGAAGTCGATGTACCAATAGTTACTATTGATGAACAACAACCAGAGACAAGTAAGTGATACCAGATTCTATCAACAAAGAGTCAATATTCTTACCTCATTACAACTGCAGTTGAAAGCAATCCCGTTGTCATTGAATGGACCGAAGAAGCAACTTTAGACAATATTCACATGACGGATATGCAGTTCATTCAACCCTTAGACAAATACAAAATGCCTCGTCAAGAACAAAGAGAAGCTATCAACTTCATTAACACCCACATTTTACAACACGGTGTCAATGCTGGTAAATATCAATCCTCATTTTCAATCAACTTCTGATACTTATTTTCTTTTTCAATTGTGTAGTACCTTTTGTATCAAGATACTTCAAGTCGCCTAATACATACAGACGTATCATGAAACGAGATTCAACTGCCACCATCCAGCATGATGTTTGTCCTAAAGGTTGTTACATGTATCCAGTTGGTCGCCCTGATATAATGGTCTGCCCAAAGCCCAACTGTGATGCCTAAAGATATAGAAACGCTGACGAAGTTCTTGCTTTAAGCAATTCTTTACAATTCGATCCTACTAAACCTGTGCCTGCATTAGTTCCCATATCAACGTTGGCTTACACTTCAATTGCACAAAAGCTAACTCTGTTCTTTGTTGATGAGACTCGTGATGACATGTTGTCTTACCAAAAGACTTTCTTCGATGACAACGCTCTCAACAGTCACTACCGTGATTATTTCTCAGGCGAAGCATACCAAAGCCTTCTTCAACGAAACATTGTGGATGAGAATACTATCTGCTTTGTGTTGTTTGTCAACGGCTTCCAACTAAAAAACTCTTCCAAGCAAAACGAAACAATAGTCAACTGGTTGGTACTTAATATCCATCCGAGCAAAGGCAACTATATTTGTATTTCATAACTTCTTAAACTTACTCTTCTGGAAACTTTTGTGAAATTAAGGAATCTAACACCGCGGCGTAGAGGGTGCATGTAGTGATTTTTTTTTTTGTGTGAAATAACCTTGCGAAATATTTGTTTTTTTCATATGCGGTTTCAACGAAAAATAGGCAGAAACACAATGAGAACCGA
>JAIWNE010000145.1:0-73710 GCA_025331445.1 Blakeslea trispora | reverse complement strand
TTTTTTTAAAATTTCTATGTGGCTTTTAGAAATACTATGATCAGTGTTTTACATACAACGTAGCTCTTCAGTTGTTATAGCGCCTCTTTTAAGTTCTTATCTCAATTCCTTATTTATTCTAAAACCAAATTGTTCCATTGAACCATAAGAACCGGGTTTAGGCTTCTCTTTTGACTTAGTGGCCTTTTTTGAGGGAGTGCTTCGTTCTCATTTTGCATTAAGATTATCACCTGTAGTTGCTGTGGTGGTGTCAACATTTTAAGCACTTTCAGACTCCTCCATCTTGGTGTTCCCAATCAGTTGACAAAAGCAAAAGTTTACTTATAGCTAGCTCAATAAAATTTTCATTAAATGATTCAGCAGTGCGTTGCAAAGACAAATCTCGACTTGTGCTTTTAAATAATTAGCAATCACTTATCGTTATAACTAGATGTGTTGATGCTAGAACGATACCTCTCGCTTCTAATGGGCTCTTTTCTCTTTCTTGAAAGATAAGCCGATGTCTGAATGTCTCAGCATATAAATACTTTATACAAGCTCATAAAAAAAGCATTTCATTTCCCTTTTACTTATTATCTCAACATTTACTTCCACTAAAATTCAAGACCTAAAAATATGACTTGATTATATATTCTGTCTTATTACACTTGATTTTAATGAATACTTGGGTTTTTTACAACCTGGTGCTTGTTACACTCAATTTAGATATTTGGCTTTGTTGAATTTATATCTTTATTTCTTTACCAACCTCCTTTTGTTCCAAATAACAACACTACTTGGTTCACTTGTATCTTGTAGTTACACACAGGAATTTTCCCAGTACTCATTTATTTTCTGACTTCTTTTCGCTGCTTTGAATCCAACTCTGTATTTCCTATTTGGTATTTTACTCATTTGACAGTTCCTCTTGATCTCTTATTACACAACAACTTTATTTGAATCCTTCTCTGACTTTCCATATCATAATGAATAGAACTTTTCGACATGTATTGATAATCCATGGATGATGACACATTAATTTGACTGTTTGAATTATTAGTTTGTAAGTCCAACATGACTCCTTTTAAAATAGTATATAAACTCTTTAATCTTCTCTTATTAATAAACTCAACTTATATCTCTCTTATTTACTTTACGCTTGGTTGTAGTTTGACATATTCACTACCTAAATCCACATATTGTTATTAGTTCCCTTGATACTTATTATAGATCATTGTATTCATTTATTACATTTCTTCTTTTATATTACTTTATTCTCTCTACTTTACTTATATCTCTAGTCGGACGACTTAAAACCTGGTACTCATTACTTATAACTTTGCTGCCTGATTGCTCTGTTATATCTATTTGTTTTCTTTCTCAAGTTACTACAAAAACTATCCTTTGTCCTGTAACAATATCTATTTGTTCTCTTTCTTAAGTTACTGCAAAAACTATCCTTTGTCCTGTAACAATAAGACAAAAGAGCAGTTCTTTAGTCTAGATCACTAGTGTAAACCATAAGACCCAAAAGAAAAAGCAAAGGTCCTGCCGAGACTCGAACTCGGATGTAAAGATTCAGAGTCTTTCATGCTAACCAATTACATCACAGAACCAACTTTTTGACCTCAAAATACCATGTTTATCTATCATTATTTGTACTTTAAAAGTCACGTGATCTCGGTTATTGGCCAATCATTAGGCTCATATATCTCAGTTAATTGTTCAGCTCTTTACCCAATCCACCCTGAAATTAAATAATGAAAGCTTTTTGTACATTGCGATGATTTTACTACTGTTAGTGTCAGAAATCGCAGTTGGGTTGGATCAACTTAGCTTTGTTTTGATCTATTAAAGCTGTTTTACAAGTAGGTTCCCATTTGTTATAGGCCAATAAATCACAATGAAATAAATCCAAAGAATTAACCAGACTAAAGATAATGTTTTATTTACTTCAAAATTGATGTGCTATTTATACTTTTCATGAAGATGATATTTCAAGTGAGATTGTAAAACTTATCTAGAGGCTGTTGTGAGTGTAAGTGTGATGATCTGACCTTAATAAACTATACATCTTTATCTTTACATATAAAATACATACACATCTATACCGGTTCAATCACTAATAAGGAAACATGATCCTGACATGTTTCCAAGAACAGAAATCATAATCTGAATTTGAATAAGTAAAAATTTTCATAATTACAAACTCAATACAATTACTCCTGTCAACATGAATTACTATAACATAATATACATATCATATACACTTTATAATACACGACAACATACAACACAACATATAAAATATATCGCAACAATACACAGTAATGATATACAAGTTATTTATAAATATCCAAGATACAAATCATACACTTCAACTCCGTAATTTACAGTATGACAGAAATTGACAATCAGCTAGTGAACCCTGAATGTTTCCAATTGAAGAATTTGACATAACAACAATAACTGTCATTTTACTTATACAGCAAGTGAATCTTAAAGAAGCAATTACAAGATCTTTCTCAGATTGAAATCAAGGATAAAGCATTATTCAATCCACTCATATAAATACTCTTGTAAAAATCAGAATAGATAGAACTCTCTCTCACTTTTTATTCCTAAATAAATCGTATAACCCGTTTCAAAGTATTTCCTCTTTGACTCCATCCTTCTATCTATCAATACTTCACAGTAAGAATGAAACAGAGAAATCCTTTAGAACTTGTATAGTTTATTAAAGAAAAATCAGATGTCGTTTATAGCTATGGATTATCTAGGTATTTACATCTTTTAGGTCAGATAAACTGATTCTATCATCTAGAGTGTTATATTCGTAGAATATAACAGGCACAAAATATAATAAAAGTTGAAGACCAATAAGTCGATTAGAACCAGAACGGCCAAAAAAGATCGATATGAATCTGATCCGCGTTTATTTCAAACATGTGCCTAGTATTTATACTTTTTACGATGACTGAGTAACAATCCTTAATTTAACTGAGTGACATGGATAATAGCTTATTTTTGGTGTAATGGATAAAGAGTGAGTACCTCTTGTGTATAAACCATAATTCACTATTTGTGCTTCAATCCAAGTGTACTTGATACAAATGAAGTGTGATCCGATCTTTTATTTTAGACTGAGTTTAGATGTCAATTAAGCTATAGCCAGTTATAACTGTAGAGCCGTGAGCACGTTTAGGTCTGTATTATAACTCAGATAGGGTAGAATGTAGGCTGTATACAACAAAGCTGAAGTCGAATTAGAGAATGGTTGTGGATTCATAAGTGGTTACATAATTGATCCGTACTGTATGAATACAACACCATTGTAGCAAAGTGCCGAAGAATAATTGATCCATTACTACTTATATACATACATACCTTTCAGACCTAAACCTATAGAAATCAGTTGTTCCATTACGGAGTCATATACCATTTTTGAATAGCTATTTAGATACCAATGGATATAAAACGGTTGTATCGAACGATGTATCGAACAGCACAATAGTTGACATGTAACCTCTGTCTAGACTCAAATCATAAACTACCAAATAAAGAGACGTATTACACAGTCACTTGTAACAGAGCTATAGAGTTGAGTGTCTAGCCTGACAACTAAATGTCACTGCTATCATTACAGGATTAACAAACAGAATGTCTAGACTCACAGCAGCTACAAGATGTCATATGATAATGATGGTGATATTAATATCTCAAGTCTTGTAGAACTATGAAGATGTCACTGCTTAATTATTTATGTCTCAATGCAAGAAGTCATAAAAGTTGGCCTGCTATAAATAGTTGTTCATTGGTAGATAAGATCAGGTGTAACGAAAATAGACATTGTACATTGAAGACCAAGTCACTTTTCATCATCAATAGAATAGTATAAATAGAGATAGATCCTTGACTAGTTAGAAAACTCATTCAATTTACTTTGAACTTATTCCGGATAAAACAATAAAAGCTTAGTCTTAGTCGTACTTTGTCTCGTTTGTTACTGCTGAGAACCTACTTATACAACAGAAGTCTATATTTGCACATAAAGATCTACATCATAATTGGATTAAGTAATCCTACCAACATTATGTCAGTCTAGAATGATTTCATAAGCAAGTGCTATGAATCTGGACTAAAGAAGATGATAAGCTAAAGAAAGTAAAATGTCAACATGTCATTAAAGGTGACACAAACTAGTCTATGACATTGTTCTCTTGAATATCCAGATTTAGTAAAGAGTAAAGACTAAAGGAAGTCAAAGACGTAATAGCAATAGTAGATAGCAATTGGTATACATACTCTCATTTATTTTGTTTATAATAAAGGCATACGTAAAACAGTCTCAAGCTATTTACTCTACTTGTCCCCTCTACTTATCTATATTTCAATTTACCTAAATATTACATCCCTGATTTTTCTGTGTGGAAAATGTGAGTGGTTCAAGTATAAAATGACAAGTGAGTACTTTGATAAACCTTTTATTCTGATAAAGAGAGATAAGTTTTCTATCTAATGAATTTACAACGATTATTTATACAAAATGATTTGAGAATGGTTTATCCGATTATTTAAGCTGAGAGTAGAAATGATTGTTGATGAGCAAGCTTTAAAGACTTGCTCTTATTATAATAAGGGTTATTGTTATTGATGTATGACTAGTTTGGAAATGATCTAAGGGATTGATTGGTTTAACTCTGAAGTTGATCTCAGCTGTCATTTATATTTAGGATATGTAATTTATCTGATTGATACTCAGTCTGAGTCTGAGTAGTTACATCTTGCATTTCAGGGTGAATCCCTTAGTCTTTACTTAACTAGGTAATGATTCCAATTCAGATACATGAAGTTCTTTTTAAAAATACTTCTTTGTCTACAATGATCTTTCAATGAGCATCTCTTAAAAATCAATTAGGGTGCAATCGCCACACTCAGAAATGATTTTTATTGTGATGCACCGTATAGACTTTAATATCTTTCTTAAATGATCTCAGTTCTCAAAGCTTCAGGTAGTTTTGTTTTAGATTAAGATGTCTTAATAGATTGTTAATGATCTAATTAATTTGCTAAAAAAGAAGAGATGAATATGACCAAAGTGGCAAGAAAAAGAGTTTTTGTTTTCTATTAAATGCAAAGTCGATCTCTATACTATTCCTTCAGTAACACAAACTCAAACGTCACTTGTACCTGAGAAACTACAGTTACTAACTGGTATACAAAAGACCTTGTAATAAAGTTATAATAGATAATGAAGTATTTGCCAAATCAAGTAGAGCATAGGAAGTAGAGAAAATTGGGAGAAAAAAAGTCAACCTTTTATTGCATATAGTATTCATACTAATTTAACTGTAATTGTACTGGTGAGAATTGTAAAAAAAAAAGTAATCGTGTATGATGGGAAGAGAAATTACATGTACTTGGATAATGGCAATTCTTGTTAGATAGGTCATGAATTTGATAAGAAGGTAGCGCATGGTTTGGTCTCTGTACATTTATAAAAATATGAACATGTCAGCATTGAAGTTAGGACATGATTGATTTATAGTTGAAATAGAGACGGCGTCACTATATCTGCAGAAGGCAAGCAGCATAAGAAAATCAAATTGAGAATTCTGATGTCTGAAAGATCAAAACTAATAAAGTTTTTTGTACTTAGAGCGCAACGAATTCAGGCAGATACTGTAGTGATTCCGTCGTATTAGAATGCAGTAAATTATTGGCTTTGTTGAAACAAATTAGTTTTATCTCACGCAATTAATAATTGTGCTTAGAGAAACTAAATAACCAAACATGCACTATAGAAAACAAGAAGGGACCGAATGCTTACTCATAATCAAAAGAGACAGAAGATTGACACAAGCTACAAACAATAATAGCTAAAGTCTTAATCCAGATGTATTCAGGCATGATAGAAACACAGGAAAAAAGTACTTAAAGAAACTACCAACCGTCATGCAAAGATTCTTTTCCTTTGAAATGATGAGAATAGAGATTAGTAAGATTCATTCACACTCGGGTAGACATAGACTGTTAGAAATTGTACAAAAACCACCTTATCATTTAGTTTTCAGACATTAGCTCTGAGAAGTTTTGATATAGCTCAAAGAGAAAATAGAAAGGAAACAAATGTAAATACTTTGAGACCAGCTTAAGTTTTTAAAGTAATCGCAAAAAGAGAAAAGAAAGATTCTATCTCTTCTGACCTTTACAAGCAAACTTGTACCTGTGTATACTGTATCAATTTCATCTTTGATTTTGGAATGGCTGAATTGTTTTTGGAAATCATACTTGCCATTGATGGGTAATTGTTGCTATAATAATAGGAAAAAATTACTTTTGGTTGATTATTTTGTGTTTCACCATAATTGTAGCTGTAACTCTAGTTGTATTCATAGGTTCTTTGTGTATGATTTACAATGTTTATTATATGCTGTACATTGCACTTATAAGTACATTCATGAATGTATGGTTTTAAATGAAGCATTTCATTATGTGTCATTAACTATCAATGAGTATACCGGAATTAGGTTCTTTATATTATCGCATTTAATGATTGCGTCCGATGAGGAAACGTAAAGACAAGAGTCTTATTGAGAACAGATCATCACAAGATGCTTCACTTAGTAAGGATTGACCAGAATTAACTTTATTATACATATTTATGGATTAATGGCTCTATATGTAAGGTTACTTTTATTGGTGAGGCTTACATAAGACCAGACTATCACGATTGCTCTACGATACTCTGTGTAGCAAATTAGCATTAAATTCTTTTTCATTGTCATGTAAGATTATTTTGCATTAGCTACAGCTATCGCAATTTTGAGATAAATTTCATTCTATCATTTCTTGGATCAAACCAATGAGCATTGTAGTCTTGCTGTATTTCTTTTGTTGTTGTTGTGTATGTAACATAGCGACTTGACGGCTTTTCCGGCTACAGCGTTTTTTCTTCTTTTATCTTGATCTGAACATAATGTTTTTCGCTAATCGCAGGAGTATCGCTTCTCACTATGACTTAATAAAGTACTATGCCAACTTCATAAGGAAGGCTATTGATATCAACATTGAAAGTGCATCGCTAAAGTTCAATTTAGAACAACACATGTGTATTTTCAAGTGTATTCTATGCATATAGCTAGTGTATCTATATATTTTTGTTCATTTTGCACAGAGCAAAAAAAAAACGAGAGGAATTTAGTCTATTTTAAACTTTCACAAGTGAAATCTGTATCGGATCGTTCTCCATCATTATAGTTACCATATGCATTTATTGATCATTGTTAGTCATCAAAGACAAGTTATGTTGACCCATTGTTCTCCTGTACTATGCTTGTGAAATGCATTTAGTTTTCTTTATAGGTTATTTAAATGTTCCCTGAGCATGTTATAAGCAAAGTTCTTTGTACTAACACTTGCGATATTTAGATAGCAAGTCATGAATTCTAATTTGCTGTCATGTCTATCTGCTCGATCGAAAAGTTTAAATTCAAAGTATCTCCTACTAAAGTAGCAACATTGAATTTCGACTAACTCCAAGTGACAGAAATTCAAGTCAAATTATGAATAAATCCTTTTTTTTTTTTAAAACAATTTCTTAGATTGAATGACTATCATGTAAACAAAATGAGATGCTTTTTGATAATGATGATAATAGGCTTTCTTTGTCATTGGCTTCAGTTGATTTTCAATCATGTCATTCACTGCTTAAGAATTCAACCAATTGGTTTTTCTTTCTGGTTTTCTCTTTAGCTAAAGAAAGTTTTACACTATTTTTGAAAAAGGAAGGGCGTTCGGACATTGATTTCCGAGGTAGTACTTTAATGCAAATCTATCACTACTTGAGCCTTGTCTTAATATAAGCTCAACTCTGTCTCAATTAAGAAAATACAGCATTTTAATTCTCGAGAAATAAAAAAAAAACAAAGTCCAAATTTCATGTCCGAATTAGAAATAAAAAAAAAAACTCGATAACCACGTCATGTACCGTGTTTTTTTTATTTTCTTTTTCTCTTAATACAGTGATGGACGAATCAAACAGAGAAGAAGACAAACAACAAGATCAATCAAATGAGCAGTAAAGTATTCACTATCAGTACTTATAGTGTGTATTCACAACTTTTTATTTATTTATTAGAAATAAACACCCTTCTTCTTTTCGTGGAGGGTTTGATCCTTCTTTGATGAAGATGGGCATGATGAATCCTGTTCAATATCAACACTTTCAGCAGATCATGATGATGCAGCAGTTTAGGCGACAACAGATACAGAGGCAAGCTGCTGCCGCCGCTGCTGCTGCTGCCATGAACAACACTACACCTGTCTCCAACATCCCACCCGAAACACAGAAACCACCTACTGGTTATGTCTGCTTCAAGTGTGGTCAACCGGGCCATTGGATCTACTATTGTCCTAATGTACCTAAAGGTCAATTTGTTCAAAGAAATACAACTAATACATCAAGGTAACTTTTTTCTTAATATTCATATTCATTGATACTCATACTTGTATTGATACCAGACCAAACGACACACAGTCACAACCTCAAGAATTGACATGTATCATTTGCGAAAAGTTGATGGCAGAGGCTGTCTTGATACCTTGTTGTGGAAAATCATATTGTAAAGAGTGTACGTATTTTACCAATAAATCCTCATGCTATAATATTATCAATGACCTATTTTCCCTCCTCTCATTCTACGCATCTATTTATATATTATTTATGAACCATGATTCTCTCTCTCCCCCCCTTCACCTCTTTTTTTTTTTGAACCGATATAGGCATTCAAGACACGTTAGAAAAGTCAAGTACATGTCCTTATTGTAATCAACAGACAAGTACCGTCGATCAATTGGTACCCAACAAAACACTGAGACAAGTGATTGAAGCTTATATAGAACAAGAAGAGAAAGACAAGCAAAAGAAACCAGAGGAACAACTACCACAAGAAGAACAAAAGGAAGAAGAACCAATGGAAGAAGTAGTAGAGAAAACAACAGACAACAATAACCCTACTAAAGGAGGCATGCCCATTCAGGTATTTGACTCTTCACAGGAAGAACGCAAAATGCCTCCTAGAAAGCACTATGATAACCAGATGATGATGCCCAATCCGGACATGGGCTGGATGAACATGGCTCGACCTCCTTTCATGAACAATCGATTTCCTGGATTTGGTATACCAGACATGAACTGGATGAACAATACAAAAGAAGGTTCAGACGATTCAAAGACACAGCCACCACATTTTATGCCTTTTCCCGGTGCATTCAATCCTGACATGACTCCCTTTGCAGGTATGCCAGCTCCTCAGGAACTATTTGGCTTTAATATGGGATTTAATCCTAATAATCAACGTGGTGGATTCAATGCGATGCGAGGTACACGTGGAAGAGGTGGACGTGGCTATTATCATTCGGCCAATCGACGTCCACCCCCACCTCCACAACAACAACAACAACAACAGCAACAAGAGGAACATCATGACCAAGAAGAAGAGATCCCTGTAGATCGTTCCGGAAAGACTGAAAAGGAAGAGGAAAGAAGCCGATACAGTCGTCACCATCGATCCAGATCACCTCGTCGTGCACGCGATGAAAGTAGTTCAAGACGTAAACATCGCGATGATAGTAGACGAAGAGAGGATGATCGATATCATAAGCATGAGAGTAGACATACATCTGAAGAGTATGATAGAAGAAGAAGGGAGGACAAATATAGCAGTAGACGATACCATCATGATGAAGACGAGGAAGAAGAAGATGATGAAGACAGAGATTATAAGAGACGAAGAAGATCCAAATCGCCTGACCGTCATTCTCGTCGCCATGGTTCTTCTAGTTCAAGGCATCGTTCTCGTTATAGTAGAAGTCGTGATGAGCGTCGTGATCGAGATGGTAAAAGAAAAAAATAAACGGAGAGTATATAAATTATTATTATTGTTTTTATTGAGGGGGAAATGTCCATTGAATGCGTTCTTGTTCATTTTTATCGCAAGTCCAAGCAGGTATATAACAGGACTCTGGACTGGTTATATCTGGTTTGGGTTTAAGAAAAGTGTCCAGGTTGAGTTCAGGATGGGTCGTTTGGTCTGTTGCTCTAAAGATATCCAATGATTTCTCTTTAGGTTTACGTCGTAGCAAATAATGACCTGGTTTTAAATGACTAGTAGCAGTGGTTAATAGATACAAGCATATCATTAAAGAGGAGTAACTTACTCATGAAGGTGCGTAAATAGATGCATAAGTACATTCGTCTCAAATCGAGGTTGCCATTCTTTACCCATAATATCCACCATTGTCTTGTGTTCTACACTAACAACAGAATGGCTAGGTACATGCACTCTAGCTAGAAGAGTAGGTGCATGGCCGTGAATATAAGAACGAAACCATTGAACGGCTCTCTCAACAGGTAGCACTACTTCTTTAAGACTATGGCTGAAATAATCCAATTTCACATCCATCAAGACCTTTTCCATGACTTGCTTTTCCTTGTTCTTTACAAAAAAAAAAAAAAAAAGTCAACAAGATGTTCCTTGTTCTTTTCATTTTTTTTATCAAAGAATAAGTTACCTGCATTTCAGCATCAGCTTGATGACGAATTAATATGTTTAAATCACCAAAGGTCCAAGTATTATATTGAAGGTTTTCGTCTTCCTTTTCATCTTCTTGTTTATCTTTTTGTTCATCTTTAGAAGGCACAATATCGTGTCGATTCTTCCAATCAAGGTTCATGCTTTTAAAGGCAGCATCAAACACACACTGATAGATATCTCGTGCATTTATGGTCTGTCGAGGAAAGGCATGGTCAAAACAGATCGTCCGTTTACCATCAGGATGAGCAATGACCTCTAATGGCATGCACATGTCAAAATCAGGTAAATGCATCACATACAGCAAATCTAACAGACCCTCGATGGATATAGCCACATGAGGCATGGTATCCCTAATCAAGGGACTGGCCTTTGAATCCAAGCTGATGGCCTCAGGTATCCTTTTTCGATAAAACTGAGCTTTCTTTTCTTTGGGTTGAGTCACTAGATATTTTCTTTGAATATCAATCTTTTTTGACTCAAACAGTCTTTCTCGACAAGGTGCAATCTGTCCAGCCAATAATAATCTGGCTTTGTGATTCAAAATGCCTTGTCCAACAGGTGATTCAGGTTTAATACTGATGGATTTAAGAAATGCATAGAATGGCTAAAACAATCATTGATAGAATGAGTTGAGAATGTATTGAAATACCTTGAGCACTTACTGGGTATCGATGGCGTCTTTCCAATTGATATGTATAATGGGCATGATATAATGCGCTTAATTTGGGTTCTATAATACTGTACACACCTGATTGAAGTATTTTACTACGTTGTGTTTTGAGGAAAAGTGACTTTTCTTCTTCTAAATCTTTCAGCATCTGTTGGTACCATTTATTTTCTGGTTCTGGTAATTTTCCATTCTAACCTCATCCCATATTGTATTAGTACTCATATATTGATTTGGAAGCAAAAAAAAAAGCTTTACCTTTCTTAATTTATCAAATAGCATAATAAATCGTTTATGATCTTCCTTTGAAAACCGAGAACGTGGTTCAGGTTCAGTGGAGGCAGTGCTTGAAGCTGTCTGAAGATCATTGGATAGATGAGATTGTGCTCGAGTTAAGACTCTTGTGGCTTTGTCGGGTAACAAGATATCTAAAGGACTTTGAGCAACAGAAGGCATATTAGGTTTACTTTTCTTTGTTTCGCCTATTTCTCGAGTGTCCATGGAACGCTTGATGGGAGAAGAAGGTTGTGATGGTATAGAAGGTGTTGGAGAAGACTTGGCTTGTGCTTCACGACGTCCTGGCCTTCTAGCAGACTGTAACTTGGTCAAAGTATCAAACGTTGCCTGACATTCTTCTGGGCATGACTTCTTTGTTGTATACGTTGCATAAGCCTCTTCTGTCACAAAAATCGAACCCGAGAAATTGATACGTTGAAAAAGGTCAGGCAAGCGCGTTTTGGGCGAGTCTACCTCGATCGCTTCTTCGTCTATGGCCGAGTCGTTCATCGTGAGTGCAAATTCTACCTCTTCTTGATTAATAGGCACTGATTCTATTCGAGATTGTATAGGACGAATGGCATCCTTTATGACTGGCTCTAGCTGATCGTCAATCTCAATGTCTTCTACCACTGTTTCATAGACTTGATCGTGCATAAGGGTGTAGTTGACAATAGGTGAGGATTCAACTGGTGAGAAGCGAACATGATCTACCGGATTCTTCACGTCTTTTAAGACGAGAGGTAAATCTTGCTTGGGTGTGTCGATCTTATGGATCGGTTCTTCATGGTGTTCATCAATTGTATTATCGATATCTGTGATAAGTTCGGCCATACTGGAAGTATCCGATTCAGATCCTGAATCACTTTCTGAATCCGAGCTTGAATCTGATTCGGAACTGGATCCTGAATCAGTCAGGTTAGCTTCTGTCATCACCAGATCATGTTGCTCTGTCAATTCTTCAATCATTTTGGATCTTAAAAAAATAACAGCAGACAGGTAAAAAAAAAAAGAGAAAAAAATTGAGTTTTTTTTTTCTTTTTTTTTTTAGAAAATAATATGCCGATGACATTTTGGAATTCAGGAACTCTGTACCGTTTTACAGTTAAATACAGACTGTCGTGGCTCTTCCCGATAAAAATCAGAACCTAAAAAATTATGGTGATGCTGCCAACCCTCATGGGACTGGCGCGCATTCCTCCCAACACAACCCAACAACGAACCCTTCCAAGTTGCTACTTGGGCTCAGCGACTGCGATCCTTCCAAGGATCGTCTTTTGATGTTGGAGCAACTCAGAGTAACACCGTTTTGTTGAAACAAAAAATCGATTCTCGGTTGCTATTGACCTATCCGTCTTAACTGGCATGGAATTTCAGAATGCCAGTCTCAACAGTATCTTGCGACAACAATTCCCTAAGGGCATCGGCTTGCGCGAGCGCAAAATAGGTCGTCAACGCTTAGTTGAAATAAACTTTGCCTCGGCTGCTGAGCGCGATCAAGCTCTAATGAAGCCTTTCAATATTCAAAACCAACCTATCAAAGTCAGCAAGACATTGGACAAAAACGCCGATGTTGTGCGCATTGGTATTTCAGAAATCCCACATGAACAAGAGGATTTCTTGAAATATAGACTGATCGAGCTTTTCTCAAAGTATGGTGAGATTCTTAGATTTATTGAGGACGGCCTTTGGTCCAATGGTCGAGGATTCACCCTTAATCGAGAAAAAACCAAGCAATTCTTGGAATTGGAACCCCAAATCCCTTCATGGGAAGAAGGTCATTTTCTCCGTTTAAATTGGAACACCATGAAACTGATCTGTACCTATTGTCATGTAGATAATCATTTGAGAAACAATTGTCCTGAAATGAGGGAAGTTCGGCTATCCCTAGACCCACCCTGCAAATGTTTTTCTTTACCTTCTTTGTACCACTATGAAAATCTTATAAATTATCCAATGTGCCACTGCTTCTGCTTTTCTCTTTGGTTCCAATTAGATACGCGAGCAAAGAGACTAGCAAAAGTAAGCCAAATTATATCATTATTTTTTTATTCAGTATATTTTAACCCAAATAAAGCTATCATTATCCTATCTTAGTTATAAACTAGCTCCACATATATCAGTCCTAAGCTACAACCCCGCCGTAAGGTCTGCTATCTTTGCGGGAGCTGCGAACACTTGAGAGCTAAATGTCCTAAAGCATCTTGGAATAAGATTAAGAAACGTTCCAAAAACCAAAGTCCTTCAAGAAATTGTCCTCTTACCTTTGGAAACTTTTTGCCTTCTACTGTCAGTTCTACAGTCCAGTTAACGGATGAAGATATCGAAAATTCCAGCAGCGTGGATAGTGACCGATCACAGATGAGCAAAGCAACTCCAGCTTCCCCGACTGTGGTAGATTACAGTGATAATGAAATGACAATACACGACGAAGAGAGTACTTTATAAGTAGAGGTTAGAGTTGAAAACTCAATAAATCTATCAATGACAGAAGATGATACAGACATGGCTTTGGTAGAGGAGGATTCCATCAAGAACCCTATCACAACCAACCAAGAACAAGGGATGAAAACTAGGTCAGGCCGTCACGTCAAGCCTCCTAGTAGATTCAATCTCTAAAAATGAGTAAGATTCAGCCTACCCCAGGGAGATCCTGCTTTATTAAGCTAAATTCTCTCAACTGTCGCACATTATACAAATGTTACGATCTTTCCATTGCTTCTAATATGACACGTTTTATTCGATCTTTACAATATAGCATACTTCTCTTCCAAGAAACCAATATCCCATCAGATCAACATGATCAGATCTCAGAATATCTCAACTTACAATTACAATCGAAACAAGCTATTTGGAGCCAATATTGTGGCATCATTAATTATAACAACAATCTACAAATTCAGACTATTCAACAAGCTGATGATGGCCGATATATACTGATATCAGTCAATATGCCAGAAGAACCAACCTTTCAACCAATCTATATAATGAACATTTATGCACCTGCGTCGGATGAGAATAACCAACGAAATCAATTTTTTGATGACCTTGTCAATACCATAAACTCCATGAATGAATCTCACCCGGATTTGGTCCACAACCTTTTAATCGCGGGCGATTTCAGTTTTTGTTTAGACAGTCTTAGCAGTTATTATACTAGAAGAGGCACTCTTCCACACAATCTCCTACGGTTTCTGGGTGTACACATGCACGATTGCATTAACGATTCGAATTCTTCAGTTCCTTACTTACCGACAGTTAAAGGGACTAATGGCTCACGTTCTTGCATCGATTATTTGTGTATTAGCAATACAATCTGAAATAAATACAGCCAGGCAGATGCTAGTTTTATCAATTCCAAGTGGGCTGACCACGCGCTTCTCACATTAACGTATGCGATAACATCTCCCAGAGAGGGTAAAGGTCTATGGCGGACCAACCCTAATCTAGTCAACATCCCATCATATGTGCAAAAAATTCACAAAGGCATAGACATCTATGTTGAGAGGCACCTATCATCAAATGATCACTCTCCACAAGATCACTGGAATAGCATCAAAGATGTTGTTGCCAAGCTTACAAGGAATTACAGTCGATTTCGGACTAATTGGCGGGAGAAACGGCTGAAGGAATTACAGCAACAGAGGAATCATCTACACCGCTGGAAGTATTAGTTAGGAATCTCAATCTGTCGGGTACGGGTCGAGTTTGACTCGACTCAACTTACAAAAAGTCGGGTTTGCCAAAAATCTAAAGTCGAGTCGAGTCACCCGTCGGGTACCCGACGGGTTAAGGTATTCGGGCTTACTCTAGTGTTACTGTAGAAGTAGTATAGAGCTCGATTTTGCTTTTGATTAAAAAAACTCCTTTTCTTACATTACATTTATCATTTTGGTCATATTATTTTTCTTTTATTATTTACTTGCAATATCGCTAATACGATGATGCTACTTTCATAAAACGCGGAACTACCCAAAATCTAACAACTCAAGCCTACAATGAAAAAGAGTAAAGGTTATGCGATTTATCACAATTGTAATCTTATTTGGAAAGTTACTTTTTAAGCGATGAGTGATCAATGCTCAAATATAAAGCCAGCCACTACCAAACAATTTGTAAAAAAGTTAAATGTAGCAAGAGAAAATGCTAATGATTGTTGCATACAACAGCCTCTTTCAGAGCAATAAAATAAAGTAAAGATCAGATTAGGCTTATTGTGACCAGTCTATTTCTATATATGGAATTCTCAGGCTGTTGCGTTCAAACGGTACAAACACTGGATACAATGTATCCAGGTTACAGGCAATGTATACATTGTGCTCAAGTTACTCAGTTATCATACCTGTATTTCCCATAGTATAAATAGAGACAGAAAACATATATCTGAATAAAACATCTTTCTTTTGGTCTGATTGACTTTTTATTGTTATTAATAGTGAATATATCACAATGATAATTATGCAAGAACAAAATACTCATATGCCCATGATTCAAATTTTCTCACTGCTGCATCATATGTGTTAGCATTGACTCTTGGATGTTAAACAGGCAAACTTGGTAGATTGAATAGAGGTATGAAAGAAATTCAAATTTAGCCGATCTTGATTGAAACCTTTCTCAGATCAGGAAGACCTACTCGTTGCTAAAAATTGAAGTGAAAAATATCCTGCTCTTTCACCAATAACAAAAAAATATCTTCTATACAAGCTACATCAACGCCTTGTGAGCGAAGCGCATCACTACCATTGCAAGAGCAAGAATTGAAGCAAAAGCAACTAAGACATTAGTCCTGTCAAGTTACTGGTCTCAAGATATACAACACCTGCGCAAGATCTAGTTATATTTTTCTATTTTGCAAATCACATAAGCCGCTTATATACTTTGTTTAAATGCATACACAACTGTCTTATATTTAAACTGTATTCATGTTTCTTATTGCTTCTTTTTTTGATTATTTCATTCTTAAACTTTTTTTGTATTTATTTTATTTTAGTCTTACTTAATAAATTTACGACACATCAAAAATTTACTTAACATACTTATGTCAAATTTAAAAAAGATCCTAAGTAAACACATTCTTGTTTGAAGCTGACCCGAGTTACACGAACCCGACGAGTCTTTCGATTAGGTCGAGTCGGTTACGAGTCGGTTATATGCTTAAAAAACAAAGTCGAGTCGAGTCAGTTTTTTGACCCGACGGGTTTTAAGTCGAGTTGACTCGACCCGACTGCGATTCCTAAAGGTGCCAAGAGGTCCCCAAAACAAAGCAGCCCCGGAAGAGATGGTCTATCGTATAAGATTGTTCGATTGATTGTCGAACAACCTTCCTGCAGTGAGCTAAGTAAACGAATACACAATGATGTTTTGAAGGGAATTTTCCCTCAATCTTGGTTGAAAACATGTGTGTTGTGAAGGTAATGGAAGAAACAAAGAAATCCTTTAGAACTCGTATGGTTTATTAGAGAAAGATAAGATGTCGTTTATAGCTATGGATTATCTAGGTATTTATATCTTTTAGGTCGGATAAACTAATTCTATCATCTAGAGATAATCAGGGAATCTATTTTAATATCGAAGATACGGAACTCTATATCATTGACCATGTCTCAGATATTCAGTCTACTCAGCTCTCAGGTCATAGCTAATCTGAGATGGTAAGATAGAAAAAATTGTTTTAATAAATTCTTTAGCACCATCTTGTCATTTTCATTGTCACATCAATTCTGATTCGGTATAGCTGATATCAATAGTTTATCCACATCGATAAGGCCTGAGTCCCGAGAGCCAATTGGTCTATTTGATATATGATCCAATTTGTCTCTCAAGTTAGCATCATATTAGAATCGATCTCTAAAGGATAGATAGATGAAGTAGACATTGATCCATTACAGTTACTCTAGTTCTATTCTAGACTCTATGTCCAGATATAGCATGTATAATAATACTTTGTATCTGTGATATATTCACTATTAATAACAATAAAAAGTCAATCAGACCAAAAGAAAGATGTTTTATTCAGATATATGTTTTCTGTCTCTATTTATACTATGGGAAATACAGGTATGATAACTGAGTAACTTGAGCACAATGTATACATTGCCTGTAACCTGGATACATTGTATCCAGTGTTTGTACCGTTTGAACGCAACAGCCTGAGAATTCCATATATAGAAATAGACTGGTCACAATAAGCCTAATCTGATCTTTACTTTATTTTATTGCTCTGAAAGAGGCCGTTGTATGCAATATTACCCTCCTCCAAGATCAGATCATCGCAATTGTTCAAGTATTGGTAGGCACAGAGTGGTTAATTCAGTTGTTCAGATTGTAAAGAAGATTGTGTTTGATAATGCTATCGAGAAAAAACTTGTAAAAAACCCAGTGGGAAAAATGTGTCAAGAAAAAGATAGCATTGTTTATAATCTTGTAGTGTGACGAGCAGATCTTCTCTTACGTCGATCAGAAGAAATGTCTTTGCGTCTGTTGACAGTGTCAGGCAGCGTTGTACCTTGAGTTACTGCATTAGTCACGTTTCGTCTAACCCAATAATCATTAATTGGCTTTAGCGAGTCAAATGAGGAAGCTGGTTCCCATGTATTGTATTTCGCTTGTTTTCTTTCGGTTCTAGACATGTTATTCTTTTTCAAGATATGTCTGTCGTTATAACTAGTGTAGCTGGTTTCACCCTCCTCCAGATTGGACGACTCAGGAGTGTACAATCTACTAAGAGCATCAGGCAAGCAGTTTGTAACGCCGGGAATATGGACGATGTCAAAGTCATAGCTAAAGATTGCCTCATAGTAGTTCAACATCATAGGGTTGGGGACAGCTTGACTCTTCAAAAATACAAGTGAGCGATGGTCGACATGAGCGGAAAAGCGAATACCATATAGCAACTTATGAAAACGCTGACACACAAACAAGAAGCCTAGCAACTCGCGGCGAGTAGTGCTGTAACGCTGCTCTGTTTCGTTCAGTTTTCGACTAGCCATTCCAACATAATGAATCCTGTTATCCTTGACATAGTAGACTACTCCACCAATACTATACTTGGATGCATCAGTCGCAACATGCAAGCGATACTTAGGATCATAAGGTGACAAGATCACAGCGGAAGCCAAGGCCAGTTTCAGTTTCTTAAAAGCCATAGTATGCTCTTCAGTCCAGACACCATCAAGAGACTTGAGAGAACGCAGAGAGTCAAGTGGAGCAGCCAGTGTAGCGTAGTTTGGAATTGATCCTCGAAAGTAATTCAAGAATCCCAAGTAAGAGGCAAGTCGTTTACCTGTAGCAGGAGCATCCTCCCAAGAAGCAGTTGCAGCAATCTTTCGAAAGTCCGGCAACAAGGTACCATTGCTAATAGTCCAACCCAAGAGATGAACTGAATTCATAGCAATGACCAATTTAGTTGGATTAATCTGCAACTTAGCGTCAGTCAATAGCTGAATCACTGTGCCAAGACAAAGGAAGTGATGCTCCAACGAAGACGAAGTGGCCACCGTGATATCATCCACGTAGATAGAGACATAAGGCAAATCATGGAAATAGTTTTGCAAAACATTTTGAACAAAAGCAGACATGAATGTGATGCCAAAGCACATCTTACGGAAGTGGTAACGAAGATTAGTGAAAGGACACATAAAACTAAGTTTATGTTTGTGACTAGGGTTTACGAGAAACGAAGTAAAGCAAGAACGGATATCAATTGTCGAAATGATAGTCGCATTTCCCATACGTTGATGAATGTCAGAGATAAGAGGCAATTGGTAAACATCGTTACTGACCAAGATGTTGTTCAACTTTCTAACATCTGCAACAATTCTAGGTTTTTTCATGGAGTAAACACCATCGATATCTTTTTTCGCAACACACAAGATGGGTACGTTGAAATCAGTGTGACCCGTTGACCGTTCAATAACGCCTTCATCGATCCATGCTCGAATCTGATCTAATACAGCTTCTTTGTAAGCAAAAGGAACTGGATAAGGTTTTTGAAATGCAGTCATTCCTGGTTTGGTCTCAAGGTCGACTACAGCATTAGGTAGCGTACAAAAAGTAGACTTGAGGTCAATATTAGCATTGGCATCTAGCAATGGCTGTAACTGATTCATATAATGCAATCTTTCTGTAGATGTGCCGACTGGACTAGCATTGACTGCATTACTTACTTCTTCAGGGTCAATAGGACAAGGCAATTTGGGTCCTGTAGTGCCAAACCAAGAAGTAACTAATCCATGAATTGAAATACCCAAACGAGGCATCAAATCTAAGCCAATAATAACAGGTACGTTATCCTTAATAGAAAATGCATTGAAAACTTCGAAAGTATGATTTAAGAATTTTTTATTGTACAAAAGCTTTAGGCTGCATTGCCCCAAACGAGGCGCAGAAGACTTTTCGTGTCCCAATTGTACACTACCAGAGGTAGGCACAAGAGGAAGGCCAAGGGAAGAGAAGAACGAAGGATGAACCACACTAAAAGTGGCACCACTGTCCACCAAGGCGTACACAGCAACTTTTTCTACAATAATTGGAACGATAAGAGCGTTAGATTTATACTCTGGCAGTTTCGAAAATTCCGTATCAAACTTACATTGCTGTGCAGCCTCTACCACACGTTCATCGATATCCATATCGTCTTCCGAAGAAGACGACAAAGAAGACAAAGCAGACAAAGCAGAGGAGTCACCCACAGAGGCAACAGGAACAGCAGCATTGGTGTGTGCAACACCAGACAAAGGAGCAGGAGAACCACTCGCACCCAAAGTGCCAACAGCAGAAGTGCCAGCAGCGACAGGAGAAACAACAGGAGTGCCAGCAGCAGAAGTGCCAGCAGCAGACAACCAAGCCTCATTGGCGCCTTCGCCAACAACAGCAGACGAAGAAGAAGAAGAGGCAGCCGACGAAGTGCCAGAGGCAGCCGACGAAGAACCAGAGATGGACATCATCCCGAAACGGTGATTGCCCGAAGGCACAGCAGAGTTGCACTGATGTGCCTTGGACCAACCCAAGGCACCACAACGAAAACACTTCTTTTCCTTCTCCTTGCCCTTCCCTTTGTCAGCGCGACGGGCCGACGTCAAAGGACCAGACGAAGAAGAAGAAGCAGCAGAAACAGAGGAAGAAGCACCATTCGCCAAAGCGGCAGACACAACAGAAAAAGCCTTACAATCGGCGGTGTTGTGAGTGTGCACCCTGTGCAACTCACAGTACCGACCGGAGGAAGAAGAAGCAGAACGTTTGGACACCTTAGCGCCCGACTTGGCAGCCCACTTGGACGAGCCAACGCCACCACCAGAAGCCAAAGAACCACGAGAACCCAAGTCTTGACTGTCCTTGTGGACACGCAAAGAAACAGCCACCAACTGGTCAATGTCCCAGCTTGCGTGCTCAGGCAGAGCAGCACGAGCCAAGAGAACCTTTTCTAGCAGATAGCTAGGTATAGCACATTGGAACTTGTCCATCAACACAGGAGAGGGCAAGCAGAGAGGGCCAGAACGACGACACAAGTCCCGAAAGCGGTCCACAAAAGCCTCGAAGCCTTCACCAGGCGTCATCATCATCTTGGAGAGGGCCAAGGAACAGTCCGCTTGTTCCTGTGGAACAGTTCGTCCAAAACGAGAAGAGAAAGCAGACTTGAACTCACCCCAAGAGGGCGAAGCAGAACCAAACTTGAACAGAAACTGTTCATACCACTGACGAGCGGTGTAAGAAAGAAGTTGGGAAACCAACCGCAAGTAATGTTGGTTTAAATCCAACTCGTTGGCACGCATCACATCCTCAAGGAACATGATACATGCATGCACATCAGGAAAGATGCGCGACTTATTGTCGTGCACGCTGTTGTGAACATTTAGAATCTATATACTGATTACGAAATAAATGATACAAAGTATTATTATACATGCTATATCTGGACATAGAGTCTAGAATAGAACTAGAGTAACTGTAATGGATCAATGTCTACTTCATCTATCTATCCTTTAGAGATCGATTCTAATATGATGCTAACTTGAGAGACAAATTGGATCATATATCAAATAGACCAATTGGCTCTCGGGACTCAGGCCTTATCGATGTGGATAAACCATTGATATCAGCTATACCGAATCAGAATTGATGTGACAATGAAAATGACAAGATGGTGCTAAAGAATTTATTAAAACAATTTTTTCTATCTTACCATCTCAGATCAGCTATGACCTGAGAGCTGAGTAGACTGAATATCTGAGACATGGTCAATGATATAGTGTTCCGTATCTTCGATATTAAAATAGATTCCCTGATCATCTCTAGATGATAGAATCAGTTTATCCGACCTAAAAGATATAAATACCTAGATATTCCATAGCTATAAACGACATCTGATTTTTCTTTAATAAACCCATACGAGTTCTAAAGGATTTCTTTGTTTCTTCCATTACCTTCACAACACACGCAACCTTCCCACTGGAACAGAGCCAGAGCAGAGGAGCAGACAACATGAGAAGACACAGGAGCAGCAATAGAAGCACCAGACCAAGGAGCAGCACCCACAGCAGGAGACACAGCAGGACCATCTACACTCTCCAAAGTGCGAGTGAGCACCTCCAAATCGGCCTTCTTACTGTCGATTTGACTACGCAAATCAGCAAGATCAGCTTCTTCAGTGGCACCGTGATACTTGCAGCCCAAGACTACAAGTTCGGCCATCAAGATGTTGACGGCGTGACGAAGAGGGGAGGCATCCACCACAACAGGAGCAGCGACACCAACCACAGGAGCAGAGACACCAATCACAGGGGCAGGAGCAACAGAAGCAGAGACAACAGGAGCAGCAACAACAGGAAGAGGTTCCTGGACAACGACGTCCATGTCGACATCTACGACTGCGGAAGAGGAAGAAGAGGAGACAGGTGAGTTTGACATTGTTGGAGTAGTGAACAGAGAAGAGAGACAGAGAACAGAGAGTATCTTGATTGAAAAAAAATGTGATATATTCACTAATTTGTAACAATAAAAATCAATCAGACCAAAAGAAAGATGTTTTATTCAGATATATGTCTTCGGTCTCTATTTATACTATGGGAAATACAGGTATGATAACTGAGTAACTTGAGCACAATGTATACATTGCCTGTAACCTGGATACATTGTATCCAGTGTTTGTACCGTTTGAACGCAACAGCCTGAGAATTCCATATATAGAAATAGACTGGTCACAATAAGCCTAATCTGATCTTTACTTTATTTTATTGCTCTAAAAGAGGCTGTTGTATGCAACAATCATTAGCATTTTCTCTTGCTACATTTAACTTTTTTACAAATTGTTTGGTAGTGGCTGGCTTTATATTTGAGCATTGATCACTCATCGCTTAAAAAGTAACTTTCCAAATAAGATTACAATTGTGATAAATCGCATAACCTTTACTCTTTTTCATTGTAGGCTTGAGTTGTTAGATTTTGGGTAGTTCCGCGTTTTATGAAATTAGCATCATCGTATTATCGATACTGCAAGTAAATAATAAAAGAAAAATAATATGACCAAAATGATAAATGTAATGTAAGAAAAGGAGTTTTTTTAATCAAAAGCAAAATTGAGCTCTATACTACTTCTACAGTAACACTAGAGTAAGCCCAAATACCTTAACCCGTCGGGTACCCGACGGGTGACTCGACTCGACTTTAGATTTTTGGCAAACCCGACTTTTTGTAAGTTGAGTCGAGTCAAACTCGACCCGTACCCGACAGATTGCGATTCCTACTACTATTGTATTTCTGTACACTGACAAATCAATATTTTCTTCTTCTTCACCCAAAGCTTCTTCGTCACTCGCATATTGGACAAAAGTCACCAACATCATTTCTGCATCGTCAGTAATTTATTTGTTAAGTCAAGATAAGTTAAACAAGATCAAAGAGAGGGTTTTATTCAGTGCAAGGATGGGATGTCAATATAAATTGAGTTTGGTGACACAAAGTAGAATTGTGTCTTAAATAAATGTCTTGATTTAATGATGCATCTAGCTTACGATACATCATGTTGTATGCAACACCCATTCTCCGAGTTCTTCCTGTTTAAGCTGACGCTTAGCATTCTCGTCTAGGATTTTGAACTTTGGACTTGTGTTTAGTGTAACCTAGTGTTTGACATATTGTGAAAGGTAAACACTCCCATCTAATAGAAATTTTTGAGCTGATGAAAAGCAAAGCCCGCAAAGTTGGGAAAACTTTTTTGAACTTGACGATTTTGTTGTATCTATCATACAACATGTCATAATTCATCGCATATGTACCAATAAAATAGCTGGATCAATGTAGCTGATGTAATCTACTTAGAATGTCAAGGACTCAATCACTGACATTCGATTACAAAATAAATCATGCAGATCTTGACATGGCTTTATTACTCTGTCTTTGATCAAACGTAATAGCTAGTCAGCTATTCTAATGCAAAGCCCAGTTATTGCATCAAACCCTTATACTCATACTTTCAATTTGACACAGATATTCTAGTATAAATAAGCTATTATTCTACACTCAATAAACAGTATTTTTTTTGACTAATTTCAATTTACTATTGTATTTCTGTACACTGACAAATCAGATTTATCTTGGGAAACATTTTCCTGCCATAGTCAAAGTTTTCCTTGTTCTGATTTTAAAACAGCTTTTAAATACAGCCACTTTTTAGGGCGTTTTCTCAATAGGAAAAGCCCTATAGCTTTTGTTCAAAAAATTCTGTAATGTAATATCACATCACGTGACGTGACATTAAATTCTGAATGTCGATATAAATAGAGGATTTAGGGGAAAAAAATTTCGTCCTTAGGCTACCCTGTTAGGAAAAAGCTCCGCTGAGGGTCACGTTATCTTTAGACAAACCTTATTGAACAGACGCTACTGGCGTCCGTTAAATAAAGTTCGTCTAAAAATCGGTATATGAATTTAAGCAGTTCTATTGGCTAAAATTGGATTCCGACACGCTAAAATGAGCGGAAAATGAATAGAAATCAGTATTGAAGAAGGAAGAGCATGGTCGTTGCAACATCTTAATTCAACTAACAGTGACATGATAATTTGAGGAAAAGCCTAAATGACTAAGGCCTACATTGCTGGCAACCCAAATCTTGATATTTTATATGATAAATCAAGCCATTGACTATTCATTTTCTTTAATGGTTTATCGCATATCTTTTGAAATAATTAGAAAAGAGGATCCGCACAGTTCACCTAAGTTATTGCGAAATACAGCATTACATTCATATGTCACTCTCACGAATGCTTCGCTGCATAAAATGAGATTCTTCATATTGTAGCTTTTGTTTTTATATTTATAAATTAACCGATTCTGAATTTATTGTTTGTAAATGTTAGTAATAAGGATGTTGAATACAACAGCCATCTTTAAATTGATGGGTCGTTTGCAGATTAATTGTTCATTCTTTAACACTTATTTCACATTGCCTTTTTAATTAATTACACAAAAATGAGCTCTTCTGACAACGACAACAACATTAACAACAATGATGAGGATGTTATGTACGACACCGCTGAGGACAATTTCTCTAGCGCTTCAAAACAAGTGGAAGATGTTGGTCAAGCTCAACAACCTCAAGATAAAAGAGGCTATTTGAGTGATGAGCGAAAAAAAAACAGCCATTGATTTTCCTCATGGCATTAACACCTATGGTCAAAAGTGGAACGAAAGAGAAGCCTTTTGGACCAACATTACCTTTAATGTCAACCAGGTTGATTCTCAGTTGACAGATGTTAGTGTCAAGACTGTCAGAGACTTTGTGCGCAAAGAAATCAATCGCGTGTATAAGGAGCAGGAAACTCAAAGCAAGCAATCAGATACACTAGACAGAATCGATGCCTATACCCAAAAATGCTTAGACGTGTATGAAAAAGTAAGTAGCGAATGCCTCATTCGGCTAGTAATAAAGCATTTGTTGAAAATCAATCTTAATTAGCACTCAGAGACAAAGCGAAAGAACGCTAAAGACCGTTCGGCAGAAGTTGACGTGATAGCTGAAAGAAGGCTGAAAGAGACCGAAATAATGGAGCAGGTCAACAGAATCCGGTCCTACAGAAGTAATCCAGAGATGAGTAGACACAATCCCTTGCGTCGATCAAGAGACTGAGATGACGATGAAGAAGAAGACAGTCGTAGTCAAAGAGTAAGACAGGCACTTCGATCTGTTTCAAGAATTATCGAAATTGCCGAAGAATCTGTTAGAAGCGAACACCGTTTCTTGACGGAGTGCTTAGACAGAATGGAAGGGTTTACGAACCAAATCGTTCAGTGGAATGAAAAGCTGTTGTCGTCCATGAAGGGCACTCAACAAAGTCATGCAACCATGGCACAAAACCAAGCAGCCATGACACAAAACCAAGCAGCTATGACACAAAAGCAAGCTGTCATGCTACAAAGCATGAATGCCTTTTTTCTATTTATGGCAGAATATCGAAATGTCCAAGCCATGGATCGAAAAGTATTGCTGGATATTCAACAATCCTCGCTGAATAACCAGCAAATGTTGATATAATTGACAAAAGAGTTGCTGGAGCTCAAGAGAACAAAAACCGACGACGGCCAGACAGAAGACCCAAGCAAAGAAAAAGGAAAGGGAAAAGAGAAAAAAAATAAAGTTAATTAAGCAAATAATTTGCAACTATTTATTGCTGACTTAAACAGCTTCTGATGTATTCATCAAGCGTGGGAGGGTCTACAGAAAAATATCTGCTCGTTTGATTTCCTCCATTGATACAAATATGAATGTTTTTAAAGAGAGTGGCAACTCTGTAAGTTGGACCCACAAGATTTTGTTGCAGCTTCATTTTGGGCTAGAAGTGGACATGTGCAAACAAAGTAGAGGTATGCCCAAATTCCCACTCTACTGCTACACGTAGTCTAGACATTTGCTGATTTACTCTGACTGCAGTATGGTATTTCTCCAAGCTTCCTATAGCCAAGTCGAATTAGATTACACCTATAATACTAAAACCTTCTAATACAATGTTAACATCATATTAGAAGGTAGAAATCATTTAAATGATTCTACGTATTTTATTGGTACTGAACTTAAATTACAAGAGATTGATTTTTATTATAAGCCAATTTACTTTTGACTTATGAATCTTCCCTTACTTTTAATAAAGGATTCAAGGAGACTCATTTCGCTTAGCCGACTCATTTCTACAACTTACTGATTCATACGTCAAATATCACATGCAGCATCAGTTCTTCTTGCCATACTTCTGTTGGTTATGGGCTTAATAAGGCACTCATGTCTGCCATAAGCTGCATCCCCGTAAAGGGCGTACAGCTTACCTCCTGAATCTCTCTGGTCAAATAGCTCTTCAATCTTCTCCAGCACCTCGCTTTCATTGAGCATTCTTTGATCGTGCATTGCTCTTGCAAAAGGACCTGCCAAGCTCCATGTTATGTCATCAGGCGTAACAATACCTTGGTATTTCAAGCAATGGTTTCTTTCGTGGTCATTGTAGCATATCTCTTGATTGTCTGTTGGACGACAGATGGCGTTGCAAGTACCATCGATAAATGCAACGACATCCGAAAAGTAAGATCCTTTTTCAATGATCGCAGCATTAAATGATTTTAGGTTTTGAACCCGAAATTGGTGCCAATTGAACTCTATGCCAGAGCGAAACAAAAGATCCAAGAGATCGAGCATGCCGTTCACGATGATGCTGATCGTGGAGAAGTCATATCCAAAAAGAAGAGACAAGTCTTTCAACCGAGAAGGATAAGCCAATCTTCTCAACAAGATGGCTAAAGAGTAAACAGCATCGCGCTTGGATCTATGCTGAACATCACCACCACTAAAGGTGAGTTGATCAGCAAGACGAATGGCAGCCTTGATATGTTTAATTTGATTTAAGGTGAACCTAAACAACAAAAGGCAAGTGTCATCGCTCAAAGATTCCAGGTCTAATTGTTGATTGTTGTGCAGCCTGTAATGGCGTTGGTTTCCATCCAAACGCTCCAAAAGATCTTCATCTTGCATTTCAAACTGGACATCCTCAACTATATCTTTAGTAAGAGATAATCTGTTTAATTGAATGAAAACCCCAACTCTTTAAGGTCTTGGTAAAAGGTAACTTCAAAGATTAAATGTCATAAACAAAACTTCTCTCATTAACATCATGTAATCAATGGAAACATACTTCTTTAAATATCAGAAAATTAGCCAAAATACACAACAAGCTAAGCTCAAATTATTACATACCCTGCCTATAAGTATTCTAGCAATTATAAAGTCAAAAAATTGCTGTTTTTTATTGTTTTTATTGCTTTTGTAGCCAAATATCTCAATGTAGATGTCAACTGCTTTAGGGCTGAAATCTGATTGTTCAATTCATTCAAAGACCGAAGGACAAGGATTAATGTGAGACATACGGAGTTTGAATATTAAATGTTTTGCCGGTTCATGTGACATTTGTCTCCCAAAATTCTCTAAATTTCTCTCAGAATTTATTGAAACCATGATTACCAAATAAGGAAGTATAATATATATGCTTGTGATCTTCTCTTTATTTAATGTCAGCGAAAAAATATAAAATTTTTGTCTAATCTAATATATAACAAATTGATCTTCTTCTTCGCTCGTCTGGACATTACCGCTTGGAAACTGACTATCATGCCTTCAGACGAAAATTTTAGCTTTTTAACGAACCAATTGGAAGAGACGCAACAGTTGCTGAAAGGACTGCTTGTAGCACAAGAACAATCGGCACTCAGGGGTGACAAGGGGTCACAGGATTCTGGTGAGACCTTAACCTTACACTCCTTTGGGGTTCGTCCTCGATTTGAATGAACGCCTGATGTGGAAGTGCAGAGTAGCCTCGGTTTGGATCGCAATCTGTTTAAAAGTACCACACTCACAGACGATGAAAGGGGTTCTATCATTGACACATATCCTTCTATGAGCAACACTAATTATCAGCCACCATAGACAATACTCGATTCAAGACGCAAAATGAACAAGGGCCAGGCTCAAGAAGATGCTACTTTGTGCAACCTCCAATATTTGATTTCTGGAGTATTACACCCTTTGGATATTTTGGGTGGTGAAATATGTACCACTAACCTTCCTATGGAGGAAACTCAACGCTTCATTGCTATCTTGGCAGATGTTCGGACGTTGTTGAACGTCAATTTGACCATTTCGTCCTCTCGACTGGACATCAACTTTGGAGCTGTTCATCCAGCTTCCAAGGCTACCACCAATGACACACATAACTATCTGATGCAGCCTGAAAGCTTCACGGATGCTGTTTCGCATCAATCTGCCGCCCACAATACCATGCGAGAAGCCTCATCCTTCTTGCAGCGCAATCGTCGCAAGAACAACAATTTGTTTCAGCCCAGCTTTAATAGTAGTAACAGCACTGGTGCTGCTTCTAACAATCCGTTTCTTTCGAGCAGGTCCGCCCATGGGTTAGGGCGGGTTCTCAAACAACACCAGAAGCCATAGACAACGCCACGGCAACCGTTCACAAGGAACACAACACAAACCCAACACCAATCCGTTCATCAAGAACAATCGCCAGTAGATGGCACGTCAGAGGTCGGGAGACGCCTGTCCAGGTTCGTTTCTGCTTGAATGGAGATCTGCAAAGCAGATTGGATAGTCTCCGTCGTAAAAGACGGGTTCCGCCTGCCCTTCCACTCCTCTCCTTCCACCTCTCATCAAGGAACACCCATCATATGTTACAACCCGGAGCAGAAACTTCTTTTAAACTAGGAGATTGTGTCTCTGTAATTTATCTGTTAAGTCAAGATGAGTTAAACAAGATTAAAGAGAGGGTTTTATTCATTGTAGAATGAGATTGTCAATATAAATTAAGCTTGGTGACACAAAGTAGGATTGTGTCTTAAATAAATGTCTTGATTTAATGAAGCATCTAGCTTGCGATACATCATCACCCTGGACCACCTTAAAACCGTTTAGTTAAGATTTGAATAACTTTTAGATGGACCTTGATTGAGTGTTGGATTTTTGAAGTCAGATAAGTCGCTCTTGAATAATGTATGGATGCTTTTGCGAATTAGATAGTTGTTAAATTGTATGCTTTGTTCTTTGCATATATGTACGTTGGAATCGCTCATTAAAAAAACCATTTCACCAAAAACCTTTCGTGAGGAAAAAAGATGAAGCTGGGTAAAAAGGTTCTCCGTACTGATTGCGCTTAGTTCACAGATGTCTAGTTTGATCTGGATTTTTTGTTGACGTCCGATTCCTTGAAAGGAGTCTTGCGCTTGCGTGATCCTTTGATTCTTTTGACTTGACCCGACTTGGTAGGCATGTTAGCGTTACGTCGTTTCCAGTATTCTTTGATAGTTTCTGAACTGTCAAAGTCTTCAGGCTTTTGCCATGTTTGCTCTTCCGGATATCCTACCCAAGTAGTTAAATACTCGATACCATTTGGTTCTACTTCCCTGTGATTGATCACGGCTTGAACTTCACAAATGTCTTTGTTTTCATCAAACTTGTTCGTTTCATTCGCGATTAATTTAATTTGCGAAGTAGGGATGTTTCTGGATAAAATGGAGCTTATGCGATCGGTCAAGATGTAGCTTCCATTGGTTGTATAACCATGTACATAAAATGGACCTTCATACTTGGCATCTGTTTTCCGACGCTTGTTTTCTATGTTTTTGATCATGACTTTAGCACCTATGGGAAATGGATCTTTATGTATCCGATGCTTTCTTTCAAAGTGCTCATTATCTTTTTCTTGAGTCTTAATGATCTGATTCCTAATTTCAGGAATGGTAGTGTTATTGAATCTTTCGATTTCTTTCTTTAACTTATCTGTGTCTATCATATCGTCAAAGATATTCATTTTCGATAGAGCTTTTGTATAATTTTTGAGATCATTTGCTTGGCGATTGAACATCACTTGGAATGGAGTATGATTGTGTAGCCTTGATATATGTTGGTTCATCAGATACATGGTACCTTCGACATACAAATCCCATGATTCTTCATATCTGTTGTGAGTGTAAGAATGAAACAGAGAAATCCTTTAGAACTTGTATAGTTTATTAAAGAAAAATCAGATGTCGTTTATAGCTATGGAATATCTAGGTATTTATATCTTTTAGGTCGGATAAACTGATTCTATCATCTAGAGATGATCAGGGAATCTATTTTAATATCGAGGATACGGAACACTATATCATTGACCATGTCTCAGATATTCAGTCTACTCAGCTCTCAGGTCATAGCTGATCTGAGATGGTAAGATAGAAAAAATTGTTTTAATAAATTCTTTAGCACCATCTTGTCATTTTCATTGTCACATCAATTCTGATTCGGTATAGCTGATATCAATAGTTTATCCACATCGATAAGGCCTGAGTCCCGAGAGCCAATTGGTCTATTTGATATATGATCCAATTTGTCTCTCAAGTTAGCATCATATTAGAATCGATCTCTAAAGGATAGATAGATGAAGTAGACATTGATCTATTACAGTTACTCTAGTTCTATTCTAGACTCTATGTCCAGATATAGTATGTATAATAATACTTTGTATCATTTATTTCGTAATCAGTATATAGATTCTAAATGTTGACAACAATATCCATCCAGCATTTTGAGGATGATAGATTTAGCAGTCTTTACATGAGCTTCCAAGTTGCCAGCTGGAGTGTAAGGTAATGAGAGAGCAGATTCAATGCCCATATGTTGACGTAGACTTTTGATCAGTTCGTTATAGAATTCTAGTCCTCTGTCATGTTGAAGTACTTTAGGATATCCCATAATAGAAAATATCTGTATCAACTCCTTGGCAACATCTAGGGCTGTTTTGGATTTGATTGCTCTGAGAATCACAAGCCTACTAAAGATGTCAACGCACCACTACGGCTCAAGCGGGTGGGCTGATGGCCCAATTTTTGGGCCCTACAGCCCAATCGGTCTACTAACAAATCGAATGGGCTAAAATGCGTTTAGCCCAATTTTGGTAGATTGGCCCATTTTTTGACTGCTTAAAAACATTAGTATACCGCTATGAAGGCCAATGATGATCGCTTATATAATTGAAGTGGAGCTTCAGCATCAAATGAAAATGCAAGCATTAAAGAGGTTTAAATGATCATGTTCTATGTGGATAAATAATAAACAGACTAATGGTTTATCAGTATTCCTTTAAGTAAGCTTGAATACTACTGGATCATCTAGTATTATAGGCCAATCATGTTCGTTACATTGCGTCTTTTTTATAATTGAAGGCAAATCAGGCTTTTTTAATTTTATTAATTTGAATCAAATAAATGCTATATATGGATTCTTCTTTAGGCTGATTTATAGCTCAGATGTTCTTTTTGGCAACAGGAATGCTGCATCAAGTGTATTCAGATTGATTGGCATGCTTGGCTTTGATAAAGGTACCTTTTGGGATCATAAGAAGCAGTATAGGAAGCAAAAATGAGATAATTTCCATGACTAGAGCCTTCAGTAAGCACATTAATCGCTTTGCAGTAGCTGCGCTTGAAAAAATATCCAGCCTTAACCGAGAGTGATTTTTTTTGAAATTTTTTTTTTTCTTGACAGCCGTCTTGGAGCAACATGCAAGGTCATGAGCAACACTATGTACGAGATCACTCGACACCAATATAAACAAGAGTCAAAAACAATAGAGGAAAAAAGTAAAAAGCATAGAAAGTCTAAAAAAAAACGAAAAAAATAAAGATGAGACGCGATCCTTTACACATGTACTTTGTCATCAGCATGTTGTGTCTTTTAGTTGCGATTAGGTACCTCATGAGTCCAGCCAACAGTGAGAGCAACAGTCAGAAGAAAATATTTGATAAAGAGAAATTCATTTGGTAAGATAGCAGAGTCAAAATAATCTGGAGGCGGTATTTCACTTGCCACGAAAGAGATTCAAAGAGATGAGGCAACCTCATCTGAGATGGAGCGCACATGTAAGCATAAGCAACGACATGAAGACACAAAAAAAAAACACGAGCAGTAAAGCTGGAAGTAACTCCAAGTTCAACTAAAAAGAGATTCGGCAACCATTTAAAACAACAGACCATTGTAGTGGAAGAAGAACAGGCGGATAAAGAGCATTTCTTGAAGATGATATAGAGAGATGGCGACATGGGAAGAGACCAAGTACTTAAACAACGGTATATCAGAGAGAAAAAGTATTTCTTGAAGCTTGGATAATGATCAGTGATAATGACGGAACAGGCAGACCAAATGAGCACACAAGAAAGAAGACAGACATGAACAGATCAGACATGGGATGGAAATAAAATAAGCAGTTGAATATCTGGTTACGAAGAGGTTTCATGTCGATGACTACGAATAGAGAAATTTAGTGAATGTAATGTGCACAATAGCATTTGAACAGATAACTAAGGAAATCGAAGGAATTCGGGCAAGAAATATTTGAGCAGAGGCATCGATCCTGATAGGCAGCATAGATAGACATGGTATTCAGATTTCAGTCAAAGAAGTATAAGTTTGAGCAACATGGTATAAAGCAGACAGTATGGATAAAAAAGTCATGGATGAGGCGGTAAAAAGTAGCACAGAAGAGGGTGAGATGAATAAGGGATTGTCTACTAGAATCCATGATAAGTGGTTGTATAAGTGTATAAAATGTTGAAGACAAGCAAATGCATACTAATAAGAAGATCGAAGCAGCAAAGAAATGAGAAGAGAAGCGTAGCCGAGGTGTTAGAATGTTGTTATGATAAGGTGATATACATGAAGCTAGTGTGAAATAAGAGAGTCAGTGATGTTGATAGATTATAAAATATTTGTAAAAAAAAAAATAAAAATAAAAAAAGATAAAAGTGCTTACCGTTTGCTGTGCATTTAAAGAAAAAAAAAGAAAGAAAAAAGAAAATGGGGGATTGAAAAAATTAGCCAGTATATATGAGAAATATGACAGTGATGGGAAGAAAGTATTATTTTATTGACAGATTCAAGCTAAAATTGTACTGAAATGGGAAATGTCTTGGATTTGCATAAAGAGCAATTTTTACTGTAGAATAAATGGTAATTTTTGTCTATAAAGAGCTAAACACATTTAGCAATGTAATATGATGGTATTTAGTTCTTTTGCCTAAAACGATTCTCCCTAAATAGCCTGACCCCCAACTTCCTAATTAGCATGCTTTTTGCATGAAATACTCATTGTTTGTCCCCCATTTTTAGCTCATGGCAATTTCGCACTCATGCATGACTTTTTTTTTTGTTTTTTAATATTTCTGCTAAAAAGCAGCTTGTCTGATATTTTTTTGGCACTTAGAATTTATTTTAAAGAAATTCGATGGATGAAAATAGCACGCACTTGGTCAACCTTTCCAATTTGCTTCAAACTTTTAACTAAACAACCTTGAACATGTAGGAGTACAATGAACTAAAAAAATCGAATCGTTTATTTACTAAATCCATCAAATCTGCTCTCCAAAACTTATCGTTTGGGCCAAACTACCATTTTTTGGGCCAAACTACCACAAATTAAATTTTCTTGCGCTGTAGTGCACACTAATAGGTAGTTATTACCTCTAGGCGTTGTAACATCAAATGTCCCCAAGTCGATGGCGACTTTATCCCATGTATTGTTGGGAGCATCACTCTTTGGAGGATGGAATACGTGCTTTGCTAGATTGAATCGAGCGCACTTTGTACAATTCTTGATGTATTTTGTTACATCTTCGCGCAAGTGTTTCCAGTTCATGCCATGTTCTTGTTTTATCATTCGTTCGACACTGTTGATTCCATAGTGTCCAGCAAGATGACATTGCGAAATGATATTTTGTTTTTCCTCTTCATTTTGAGGTTGCGTGTATTTGTCTATACGACTAGCAGCAATGATTTGGTCAGTAACGTTATTCAATTTTGTCATTTCCATTTGTGAGGTCATTTTATCTATTGTGTTACTGTTTTCAGAATTTGTTTCTGAGGTTACGTGAGGCGAATTGTCACGGTTTTCTTTTGCTGTTTTGGAGGCTGCTTTCGTCTCAACTTGCGTATCAATTACTTGCTCACCCCTCTCCAGCGTTTGATCAGCGTCGTCTGGATAAAGCAAACGCGACAAGTGATCAGCCAAGATGTTGCGTACTCCGGCACAGAAGGTGATGTCAAAGTCAAACTCGTAGATCATCTCGTAGTAATTTTCAATGATTCGATTGATTTTTGGTTGAGAGTGCAGATACAGTATACCTTTGTTATCGGTATAGTAATGAAAGCGTTGACCAGACAACCACTGTTTCCACTTGGTAGTGCAATAGAGAAACGCTAGGATCTCACGTCGAGAGGATCCATAGTTGCGCTCTGCTTTTGATAAAATGCGTGCAACAAAGCCGATATAACGAATATGGTTATCGATTACCTGATCCAAACAACCACCAATATCATAAGCACTAGCATCCGTCACGAGATGCAAAGGATATTTGAGGTTAGGACAACTGAGTACAGGAGTATCAGCAAGTACGAGCTGCAATGTACGCATAGCTTTGGAATGCTCTGCAGTCCATACGTCCTTGATATTGGGATGATTTTTGAGTTTGTTCAGAGGAGCCATCAAGGTGGAAATGCGAGGTACATGCTCACGAAAGTAATTGATCACACCGAGACGATGACCTAACTCTTTCGAGTTTTGGACCGTTTCAGGCCAAGATAATACGTTGGTAACCTTGCGCATATCCAGAGTAAGTGCATCATGAGAAAATCGAAATCCTAGAACAAAGATTGATTTCTGCATGAGATTGAGTTTTTCATGATTGATGCGAAGATTGGATCGAGTGAGTTGAGATAAGACTGTTTGTAGACAACGAACATGGTTGTCAATACTATCATCGGTAGCAACGTAGAAGTCGTCAATGTAATGAACACAATAATCCAAGTCAGCAAAGAGACTGGTGATGCTTCGTTGTACCACTGAGGATACGTTGAGCAATCCAAATGGAGCTCGTTTGAATTGATATTGCAGGCCGTTAGGAGCCGTGAATGAAGTAACAGGTCTATCACATCAACGGATGCGAAAACTGTGAAAGCATACACTAAGATCGATGGTAGTGAAGAGCGAGAATTTGCTCAATTTACGATGCAAAGTGCTGATCAAGGGTAATGGAAATTTATCCATTTGTGCGGGATCAAGGCTTTGATTTACAAGACGACAATCAAGTACAGTACGTACCTTTTATGGGATCTAATTCACCTGTTACAGGGGATCGCTTTAACACAGTGAGTAAACTGGAATTGAAAGGATTGTTTGGAGATGCGCGTTCGATGACATTGCCCGAAATCCATTCTTGTACTTGTTTTTCAACAGCTTTTAAATAACGTTCTTTGATTGCATATTGTCTACGATAAGCTAAAGTAATACCTTTTTTCAGAGGAAGGCGTATTTCACTTCCTGGTATGTTACAGTAGTTTGCAACAGGGATATTTCTGTTGGCTTGTATAAATGGTTCGATCTGATCCATCATTTGCTTACGCTCGGTCTGTGTACCAAAAGGATCATTGTTGGGTGTAGATGGGTTTGGAGCAATAGGAGGTAGAACAGGACCGACCTTGTTTTCCCAATCCATGGCGATATTGAAAATTTTAATACCCAAAAGATATATCAAATCCTTGCCAATGCACACATGTATGTTATTAAACAGATTAAATACTTCAAACCGTGAATGAATTGTTTTGGAATTGTACAGTCACACACAAAAAAGATACGTTGTAACGTAAGTCTCTATTTCCTGGTAGATATACTTTCTAATTCCGCTAATGTGACGGTTAATACTCCTTCAATAAACTTTCCCAAAAACCTTTCATTTCAAATTGAAAGTGCACTTTTACGCGATTATCATAATGTCTGCTACTAACAACGAAATCATCTATTCTTTAGAGAATATTCACGAAGCCCTTTCTTCCAGTACGATTTCTGGTGTTTAGACTTTGACCCGCTCTATCAAGGTCAAGGAATCAGACTGGCAAAACTGTCTCGAAGAGATGAGCGAGTTGTGCGCCATGAAATGGGTGGTTTTCAGCTCAAACATGCAGCCCACTTCCATGGATGCTCAAGAAGCTATTCAAAAGAAGATCAGAATGAAATATTCTGCCAAGTATATCTGTCACCGTAGTGGCAGTTATGCTTCTGTTGCTCGCGATGAAGGCAGACTAACCCAGAAGAAGTCGAAAAAGGCTGGATGCACTGCTTCCCTTAGCATTAAGTGCTATTTTAAGGAACTTGAGGTGTATCACTTCATTCCCGTTATTCAAGAACATGCCTTTCATGTTCCTGGCGATCAAGCCGATGATCTTCGTTGTCTTCCCCTTTCAAGAAGATACCTCTTGAAGATTCAAAATGAGTTGGAACACAACTCCAAATCTGCTCGTCAGATCAGAATGGATCTTCTTCGTGAGATGGACAGATACGGCAACAGAAACGAGAGAAGAGTGAACTATCACGACGTTTGTGTGATATTTGACGTATGAATCAGTAAGTTGTAAAAATGAGTCGGCTAAGCGAAATGAGTCTCCTTGAATCCTTTATTAAAAGTAAGGGAAGATTCATAAGTCAAAAGTAAATTGGCTTATAATAAAAATCAATCTCTTGTAATTTAAGTTCAGTACCAATAAAATACGTAGAATCATTTAAATGATTTCTACCTTCTAATATGATGTTAACATTGTATTAGAAGGTTTTAGTATTATAGGTGTAATCTAATTCGACTTGGCTATAGGAAGCTTAGGGAAATACCACAGTTTGGAACTTGATGAATAAGGTAATACTTTTGAAATATATTTTGAGAGGTTGTCTAATTACTTTTATTTGCTACATGATAGGTTAACGAGCGATTCTATCAACTGGATAGTGATCATTTCGTTTCTTTCAAGATGTGGTTACAAACCAAGCTTCCTGAAAGAAACTTTTTGATTTTCACTGCTGATCTCTGTACTTACAGCGGCAATGCTAATCTTCTTGGTCTCGGTTTCTCTTCTCCTTTGCAGCAGACAAAAATGAGAAACGCCATCTCTTTTTGTTTGGATGCAACCCATGATGTGTCCCAAGGTGTTGATGTTATCATGTACACCTTATTGATTCGTGATGAAGAGATTTGTCTTGGTTGGCCCGTTGGATACATGATGACTAACGATCATTCAGTAGCACCTATTGTACAATGGCTTTAATTCTTGAAGTCATCCAATGTGTTGGTCGATCCCAAGCAATTCACCATCAATTGTTGCAAGACCGAAGTTATAGCGATCAGAACAACCTTCCCCGAAGCCAGCATTCAATACTGTGTTTTTCACGTCATGCAAGCTTGGGGTAGAAAAATAGACGTCGTTTGCAAAGCTCCCAGTGGTATTCCTGCTGAAAACAAACTTTTTCGAACAGCAATACGTCGTGCTCTTTCACAGATAATTTACGAAAATGATTTGGAGGTCTTTCATCAGAAAATTAACCAGTTTATTGTAGACTACGCCTCTCAAGTTGAGCTGATTGGCTATCTCAAGAAAAACTGGTTTTTTGAAGATATCATGAAGGTATGGAGTAGAGCCTATCACGAAAATCAGTTTTCGCATATGTGTTGTATACAGCCTACATTCTACTCCATCTGAGACATTATCTAGATCTAAGCGGGTACCTAGTTACACGACCATTCATTATTCATCGCCAGATTGACACTTAGCTCAGTCTAAATAAAAGATCGGATCACACTTCATTTACATCAGGACACTTGGATCGAACCAATTGCGCCAATGGTAACCTTTGGTCAATGCGCAATAGGTATCAACCTTTATCCAAAGCACCCGATTAGCTATCATCAATTGCACTCAATTTAAATAAGGATTGCTACTCAGTTATCATGAAAGTATAAATAGAAGGCACATATTTGAAATAAACGCAGATCAGATTCATATCTGTGGTGATTACACCATATTGAATATAATAATATACTAGAACAATAACTTAAATAAGAAGACAATCACTTGTACCAAAATACAACACATAATTAGACATGGGAAATCGACTCATGCAAATAATCAGACTCAAGCAGTATAACCTAAAAGAAGTACTTAAATGCTTACTCATAATAAAAAGGTGGGGAAATTACACAAAGCCCAAATCAAAGTTTACCAAATTTAAAGTCCTAATCCAACTGTATTCAGGAACGGTAAAAATACAGGACAATGGTAGAACACTGGAAGAAGACCTCAACCGTCATATAAAGATTATTTCCCTTATATTTTATGAGAATAAGGATTAGTAAAATCCATTCACATTCGAGTAGACACAGACTTTAGAAATTGTATAAAAACCACTGTATTATTTAGTTTAGAAACAGGATTCCACTTTTAAAGAATAAAAGGATTATTAAAGTACTTTCTGTCCCGTTGATTCTTTTATTCATAACCCACATTATTTACAATATCTATCTTTTGGCCGTTCAGGTTCTAATCACTTCTCTGTCTTTACACTTTTACTTGTTTTATTTGTGCCTGTTATGTTCTCGGATATAACAATATGCTCACTAATAATTATACTGAATCGTAGCACAATCAATTGAAAACTGTGTTTCTTGGGAGAGCAAGAAACAGAAGATTAAACAAGCTTGTTTTTGTTCTGGTGGAAGAGGTCGAGTACTTTTTGCGTCAAGAATCTGATCGTATTCTTGGCAACAACGGTGCAATGACCAAGTACCAGAAGATGCAAAGGGTTAGAGAGATGGAGGCAGAGAAGTTGACAGCCGATGAAGTCTCGGCCATGATTAGTCGCTCTTTTGGACATTTTGAGGATAAATGCGGTGAGTGGCAAGTTTTGTCTTTTTCCGAGGAAGAAGTTGTGTATAGTGTTGTTGTCAATGGCGATCTTCTTGTTGTTTCTTGCTCTTGTTTGGATTTCGAGCATCGTCGTAGACCTTGCAAGCATATGTACTTGCTTGCTCGTTTTCTTTCGTTGAAAGTATATCTTCCCTCCGCTTCTTTGCCTGCTGCCGAAGACGGTCTTCCTGTCAATGCGACTGACGAGGTTCACCAAGAAACAAGAGACGCAGTAAAGATCAAAGCTGAACGGTGTGTACAGATTGAAAGGACTTTGCATCACTTCAATACTGATTTGGGTAGGATGTCTAACTATGCAACAGACGCAGACATTAGCATCGTACTGAAGTCATACGAAAATGCACTTGCAGCCATACAGCAACTCAAAGATAAGTATGCTAACAACCTTCGTACCTCAGATACACAACGTTAGATTTTTTATTTTTTACTTTATTTTTTACTTTATTTTTTACTTTATTTTTTTTAATTCATTTTTGTGATATATTTGATTTGTCAGTGTACAATAGAAATTAAACTAGTCAAAGAATTACTGTTTATTAAGTGAAATAGAGTGTGGTATTTATAGAGAAGTTGTCTGTGTCAAGTCTTAGACGTTTATCAAAGGGTTCACTTAGATGACCAGGATATGCATTGATAGATTGAGATTGAATATACTCTATCTTGGGTTTGTGGGATATAGAACCCTCGTTGTGACACTTAGAAATTATTAGTTATGGGATTTGCATATCAAACCCTGAACATTTTCACGTTACATTATGTTGGAAAGGTAGTTGTTATATGAATGTATTAACGATAAGAATAAGGGATAAATTCTGTGAGAATTTGTATAGACTTTTATTTATGAAAAATAGAAGAAGGAACTAATAATCTAATGAACTAAATGCCTATTTATACTTTAATGAAGCGGACAGTTAATCTTGCTGAAGGACTGGTAATTTAATTGAAAAGAAATTTCTTTTGACAGGACTTCTTTGTACCTGACGATTTATGATCCCGACTAAGCTTAAATAAGAAAATAAAATAATTGTAATATAAGAGCAATACGATTTAAGTGCTATGAGCATGGTTTTGATATAGTTATTGTGTGAGAGTGACAATAATTGGAATCTCCATTTATTTAGCTATTTCTTTCTTTCAGTGCGAGCAGGTCTATAATGAGATCCTTGTCTTCACTACTTCAAGTATGATTTTGCTTTATTATGTGAGTGTCCTCAACACATTACATCAGCTAAGATGATCTGGCTTTTATTATGTTATGAGGTCATTTTGAATTATGCTATGTTGTATGCTAGACACAACAATATTCACTATTAATAACAATAAAAAGTCAATCAGACCAAAAGAAAGATGTTTTATTCAGATATATGTTTTCTGTCTCTATTTATACTATGGGAAATACTGGTATGATAACTGAGTAATTTGAGTACAATGTATACATTGCCTGTAACCTGGATACATTGTATCCAGTGTTTGTACCGTTTGAACGCAACAGCCTGAGAATTCCATATATAGAAATAGACTGGTCACAATAAGCCTAATCTGATCTTACTTTATTTTATTGCTCTAAAAGAGGCTGTTGTATGCAACAATTTTCACCCTTTTTTTTCAATTTCCTGGACTTGTTCCTCCAAAAATAAACACGAAATCTTTCTTAAAAAAGCCACATTAGCGGAATTAGAAAGTAAATTTACCAGGAAATATAAACGTACGTTGTAACAATGTGCGGTATTCCGTCTAAAAAAAGTAGTCACAATCGATTATAAATATTCCTCTATTTTTCGAATCAATAGAACAGTGTTGTAAAGGGTCTTTTATACCTGTTTGAACTCCGAAATGACTATAAAATATGAACTTCTTGACTATAGCTATCACTCTATGTCCTTTCCGAAGTTATTATTAAAAGTTTTCAGTGGGGATAAAAAGGTTGTTTTTTTATTTAGTTCTTGAATATCGTTTATTTATATCGGGAGTGGGACGCCTCCTGTTTCTTTCGTCTCAACTCTACTTGTTTGGCTTGGCTAGTGGAACATTCATATCAACATAATTGTCAGAGATAGATATCCCGGACCGCGCTCCAGAAACACACTCCTGTGTTCTCTGCTCCTCAACAACAGGATCTTATCTTATATCAAAACTCTATATCAAAAAGTTAGTTTTTCCAAAGAAATATATAATCTTTACTGGAATACAACTCTAAAAGACATTGATCTAAAACAAAGAGGAATCATCCATAAAGGAATCATTATATATAAGCAATTGAGACTATCTATCAGGAATTACTCTACTTGAAGGGACTTATCCTATAGAATTTAGATATTTGAATTATCCTAGCCTAGTGTTCAGGAACTATCGAAAATCTATTATTAAAAGAACTAGAGTTACTCTTTATTAATCAAAGGGATTATCTATTGAACAGACGTATCGAGACATTTGTTGACTTGAGTTAGTCTTTCTTTAAAATCAATTGTATACTTTGTTGAGCGAGAATTATTCTTCTATAACTTCTTTATTAAACTACTCCCAAATCAGTTCGCTACTCACAGCGTGGCGCTCATTGCAAACTATAAATCGAGCCTCTTAAATATAAACCCAGATATTACAGCGTTGGGCAGAAATTTTGATTAAATTTTTGTATATTCTTTATCTACTTTTCCTCATAAAACTCAACATGCCTCTTAACAAACCCAAAACTTCAAGCTCTAAACCAATTAGTGAAGATCGCAAGCCTAATAACATCTTGATTTAAAGATATCGTGGAGCATTTATTGGCTTAAGGAAGCAAATTTCTCTTATGCCAAGATAGGTGACATGGTTGGTGTAGCTAGCACCAGTGTTCAAAGAGTTGTAAACAGAATCAAGAACACTGGGTTACCAATGCAAAAAAAATCACTTGGACGACCCAAAGTCTTATCCGAAAGAGATCTGTGTTGTATCAAGTGTACAACATAGCATAACAAACAGCGAATTTACTGGGTAAAAGCAAATAAATAAAGAAATAATCTACGTGGAGAAATAATGTAAACAAATGCACTTGTCAGTGAAACAAGTAACGTATACAAGACTTGGTGTCGGTATGAACTCTTGTAAATGATACAATTAATTCACTCTTATTTTCCAATGGACTTTGACTAAGAAACAAAACGGAATAAATGATCTATGACACAGACTAATATAATATAAATAGACACTATACTTCTTGAAATAAACAGTAATTCTTTATCTGATTTTAATCATTTTGACACCTGATAAACCATTTTTTAAAATCTATTAGCAAAGCCATTACTGTTAACAATGCAAGAAAACTCTGTTCAAAATACTCAATTGGTAGCCGATATGATTGTTGACTCCAACACTGGTCCTTTTCCTGTCAACGCCCCTACCACAGCCGCGAAAGTAAACCTAGACACTCTCATCAAGCAATTCCAAGTGAAGTTATCGGAAATAACAATCCAGCTTATGACCAATGAAAAGCCAAGCGAGCAAAAGAAGTTAAATGAAGCGTTCAATTCTGTCAAACTTAAACTCAACCAAGCATTGGAAGCCCAAGACCTTATTAGCAAAGCCAGTGTAGATTTCGGTAGTTCTATGGTACCTCCCAACTTGCCCTTATTTCAATGGAAAAACGGACAAATACAAAACCCTAAAGAGATGGTATTCGAGAGTACAAAAGCCTGTATACGAAAGTTTCAAAACGTTCTCAACTCGCACAATTTGGATTGCAACATACATTATAAACGACTCCTGCCTCTTTGTCTCTCTGATAGAATCAATGCCTGGTTAAAGGATTACCTTAACTCTAACGTACATGCCACTTGGAATATGGTCTCTACCGCTTTGAAAAAAAAATCTGGTGTATCAAATGGACAAATTCAACAAAACGCAACAAATGAAATAATATCGATGCAAATAAAACGTGATGAAACACTTAGCCAGTACATAGAACGATTCAACAACCTGCTCATTGAAGCAAGACCCTTCGACGAAGTAATTTTGTGCCGCATCTTCCTCACTGGGTTGCCATACAAGCTTAAGGAGAAGTTAGCCATGTTCAACTCCACTGCTAATGAAGAAAAACGCGATAAACGCGATAAAATACAACATGTGATTGAAGACGCCTTACGACTAAACGCCTGCCTGCCACAGCAAAAAGCCAACGAACGCAACGAACAAGGAGCATACTCATACAACAACCAAAGATTCAGTAGACCAGAGAAACGACAGAAATTGTACTGCAGAAACCACCCTCAAATAACCAATCACTCTACTGCCGAATGTCGCTATAAGGGAAATAAAACGCCTTTGTTATACTCCAACGCAACTAAAAAGGGGCTATGCTATAGCTGTAACGGAAAGTGGGAGCCTAACCACAACTGCCCAAACAAACGAAGCAACAATGAGAAACGAATAGTACAAAAGGATATGGAGATAGACTCTTCAGATGAAAAAAACGACTTGAAGTTTGCAGCAATGGAAACTATGAAAGAAAAGACTGATTGTAAGTACAATGAACTTGATTTTTCCAAACCACCAAACGACTTGCTAATGACCAATTCTATATATGTTCTTGTCATCATAGAAAATGTGAAAACGTTCGCGTTACTCAATACGGGCTCCACCTTCTCCATTGTCTCTCCTGCCCTAGCTCAATTTTTAAATTTAAAAATAAACAATGATCATTTTGAAGAAAGTAAAAGTTACATAATGTTGGGAAAATCAGATGTAAAGATTAAAAGAACAGGAAGAACGAAAAAGAATGGTGTATCGTATTGAACATACATCATATAATATTCGATATATTACTAAATCAAATACAGATCTTGTTCTGTGTTACCAAATATAATTTATATTGACATCCCATCCTTGCACTGAATAAAACCCTCTCTTTAATCTTGTTTAATCTCTTGACTTAACAGATAAATTATTTTTTTTAAACATCCAAAAAGTTTTATTTAGTAACAAAAATGGTCAACAACAACAACAACACTAAAAAGACTTCCGTCACCACTCGTCGCAGTGCCTCATCGGCTTCGAGACGAGAAAACAACACCCCTGCTCCCGACTATTCTGTCGAAAACTTTCCCCCTTTGCCTGCTCCTGCTGCTCCTCGCGGTAGAATGGCTGCCACCAACATTCCTGTTTTGGGTGGTACTCCCTCTGAACCCGTCACCTCGAAAGAGAACGACGATGAGTTCATGGAAATTGATGAACTTTACTCATCAGCTTCCTTATCCAACCCGGATAATAGCGAAACTCCTGTTTTCAGCTCTGAGCATACAAAACAGCCTGAGTGTTCTGAGGACATTGAAACCAATGTGCCTGTTGACATCAAAACTGCATTGAACGATAGAATGCAAGCCCTTCGCGACCAAATAGGTCATAAAGCGCTCCAGATAAGTGTCATATCTGACCTCGTCTTACTAAAGTCTATGCGTGAGCAATTGGCTGAGATGAGAGAGCGTTTAAATGAGCTCGAAGGCACATACAAAGACATGTATAGTGTAGACGAACCAGTCGTAAACCACTCTTCTTCATCATCTAAAACTAGAGATGAAGTAATGAACAGCTCAATTCTCTTGAATCAAGGTCATCTCTATCAACCCATGAGCTTCGTTCCTTCAAACCTTCCTTTCTTTTAATGGACTGGGTTTGTACATGATAATTCTCGTCGTGTTTATAAGACACCCAATCAATGTATTCATGCATTTGAGCAAGTTCTTTTATCCCATTCTCTTTCTCTCAAGGAGAACTGGTTGCGTATCCTTCCGATCACTGCTCCTGAGCAATTCATGAATTGGGTTAATGAGTTTCTTGAAACCAACCCCAACGCTTCGTGGACTTCCGTTAAAGAAGCTCTATCCACTAGATTTGGTATGAGTCCAGAGCGTACTCGCCAATTGGCCACTGACAGCCTTTATCGCCTTGCTGTACATCGCAACGAAAGTATGCACCAGTACGTTGAACGCTTTCGCCGACTTGTTCGTGAAGCTCAACTCAATGATGAGCCAATGAGGAAGTACTGTCTCCTCAAGCCCATTGAAGCAAAAACCCACGCAGCAGTTCTCAAGACAATAAGCCTGAGTGAGGATCCAAACAAAGACTCACTGGATTATATGATCCGAGTCCTCTTGTCAACTAGCCGACCTACTCGCTACGCTCGCTTACGGCCGTCGTCGCCTGCGGTCTTGATCCCTATAGCTGAGTTTACTTAGAGTCTAAAATGGATGTAATTTATTTAATTCAAAAGTAGTTCAGGATAAATGATGTTTTCTATTTTGCTATAGTTAGTGTTATCAGAGTTTGGTTGATGAAGAATATGAATTCCCTTTAAGTTAGTTGACCTTGATAGAGCAACATATAGTTGTCCATGAGTAAAAGTAGGGTTGCGCAGATCAATTCCAACATTTTCTAATGATTGGCCTTGTGACTTATTGATAGTCATCGCAAAGCTTAGCTTGACAGGGAATTGCTTTCGTGTAAGGATAAAGGGGTATTCATTTTCTAATGTTGATAGTTGGATTCGAGGAATTACTTCTATTTGTTCGCTTTCTGAACCACATTCTTGCAATACAGAGACTATTAGCGTGTACGAAAGGACATCTTTTACAATAAGCCTTGTACCGTTGCATAAACCTTTTTGAGGATTTAAGTTTCTTAATAACATAACAATACATCCCTTTTTCAATGTAAGCTTTGCAGGTGGAAAGTTTGGAGGGTTGAGAGTTTGAAGATACTCCGGAGCTAAGAGATGTACTTCGTCATTTTCTTGTTCTGATGTATCAGCAGTATCGGCAGAGAGCAAGGTTATTGAATCCCCAGGCATGAGGTCCAACACCATTTGGTTTAAGCTATCAACAACTGTGTTTTGTGTAGTCAAAATAGCTGATTTGAAAAAGAAGTTAGGATTTTCTAATGATTGATCAAGATCTTGTTTAGGATATATCTTTGAAATCAACTCGTCAAGTGAAAGTGTTTGCGATATATAATCCGGAATAGAAATTTTTTGGTTTTGAAAGCTCGGATGATACGTAATCAAATCAAGCCATTTCTTAAAGTGAGCATCATTAGAGGTTGTTCCTCGGACACGCATGTTAATGCTAAGCTGTAAGATGGTTATTCTTGACCAAATGTATGAGTTTTTGATCGAGGCATCAACAATCATTGCACGATTACCATTTTTGATAACCGGAGGGATTTGAGCAAAATCTCCACCCAACACAACAGGTGTACCGCTAAACAGCTTATCGTTACCACATACATCTTTTAAACTTCTATCAACAGCTTTAAAACAAAGTTTGTTTTGCATCGGTACCTCATCCCAAATAATCAGGGTTGTTCTTCTTAACAAATCAGCTAGACGACCTTTCTTTGTTATGTGACAGAGGGAAGTCTCTTTGATTGTTATAGGTATCTTGAATCTGAAATGAGACGTACGACCACCAGAAAGAAGCAAAGATGCAATACCAGAAGATGCAACGCACAGAACAATTTTTTCTTGACTACGAAAGTAGTTGCAAAGAGCATTGTAGACAAAGGTTTTACCAGTACCTGCTGGACCATGAAGAAAATAGCAGACGTATTGAGAGTCAGATGAAATTGTACTGTCTGCTACGGAAGACTCAATACCATTCACAATGGTATCAAAAGCATTTCTTTGGTCTTGGTTAAAAAGAGCATATTTCAATTCATAAGCTGCTTTTTCAAATTCGACATCATATGCATGTTGCTCATTTATCAATCTGTTTGATGATGCCCTCTGTGAATTGGCCAGTACTTCGAGATCATTAGTCCAATCATTCTTGTATGCTAGCATGTGACATGTCTCTAAAGATGAACCAAGGCGGCCGAGCTGTTCATCCAACAGAAATAAGCCATAATCACATTTAGATTGACCTTTGTAAAACAGGCTGTCATCAGTTACTGTATACTTTTCGTGAAGTTGGTCTGGAAACAGAGTTCGTAGCTTATGAGCTAAATCATCACAGATGTCGAGACAAAATTCTTCCCAAAGCAATGCTGGATCAATCAATTGACCAAAAGTCAAAGCAGTGACGAAAAGGTTGCGAAGAGAACTGCCAGTTGAAAACATGACAGCTTCATTAAAGCAATGACTCCATTCCTGATCATCCTCTATCAAGTGAAGTCTTAAGCAAGCCTGCATGAATGTTTCACACTGTACGCCATCTACACTTCGAAGATCTTCAAAAGACTTTGATCCAGCTACGTTTGTTAAAAGCAATCGAAGGTAAAAACGTTCGCCAGATTGTGGGCTACAATATGGTACTCTACCAATGGCAAATCCTCTTTGTCGATGCTTCCACACTCTATCTTTCTTATCCCAAATAAAATACTGCGGAAAGTCTTGATACAGATATTTTTGAGCAGTTGGATTGTTTTGGTAATAGACAAAGTATGCCATTAGCATAGTGCGACTTTTGGCAAGAGTGTCTCGGAGCTCAGAAGGAGTGGCATCCTCAGAAAAGTAAAGTGGCTGCTGATCGGGAAGATGTAATGCTAAAAGTGTAACTGTCGGATCTTCTTCGTGGATTTTATACTCAAATATGCGAGCAAAAGCTTCAGTGGGACCGATGTAGCGACCTTGAAGATGTCTTTCAATCTCGTTCTCAGTATCGCTCAATTTCAACGTCGTTCTATCCGATCCTTTATAAACGTAATTGTTTATGTACTTGATGGCTTTTACGCTTTGGCAGCATTCAACATTTATGTGCGCTTTAAACTTCTTTGAGAGGTATGGGTTGTATGGTACAATCCATCTATTGTCGATGAGAATTGATCACAAGGGATTGCGAATAGAATATTGTGTGCTGGAATCAGTAGACCTTGCTCTTTTGTACAAAGGATAACCATCATCAGAGATGACAGTTTGCTCAGTGAATGTCTTGGGAAATCTCTTAGAGCATTTCAAGACACCATTTGCATCTTTGACCATACATGGGGACGTTGGGTTCAAGTTACCGCAAGGCCCATGAACCATGTTCTTGGTAACTATTTCATAAAGCTCAGGATCACTTTCTTTCGAAGGGATCTCAGCCGAGATGATCCGGTCAATATCGTCAGCGGAATGGATAGCGTGGGATGAATCCAAAAACAGAAGCAAATGAAGATGAGGAAGACCTCTTTTTTGATACTCGATTGTTCGGACCAATCCCTTATAAGTGCCAAACACATTCTTCACTTTCAAATCTTTCAACAGTTCTTTCACTTTCAAATCAAACACTCTAGCAACCAAATCTGGTCGGTCAGATGCATTTTGGCCAGGTAGCAATTCTCTTTGGATCTCAATCCAGCGAGGATTAGCTGTGAATGTGATGAACAAAGAAGGCTTTCCAAAATAACGCACAATAGCCATTGAGTCTTGGTATTGCTTGGCCATGAATCTTGCTCCGCCTGTATAAGAGCTTGGCAAGATGAAGCGTTTGCCCAAAGAAGTAGCATCCACATCCTCAGAAATAAGTGCATCTTGCACACCATTATAGAGGTCAGCACGAATGTTTGACTGATGCGTTTTAATCCAGTCTAATTTTGTTTGATCACAGATGGCCCAAACATCAACCAAATATTGTTGGAAGAGTCTTTTTGCGTAAAACAAAGTAGGAAATTCTTGCTGTCTTTGATGAAGTCTGAATCTATAGTATGCTCTTTGTGTGAGACGACTTTCTTGATCATCTAATCTTAGACCCCAGTTCCAGCCCAAATCCCCCATAGGAAACAGCAATGTGTAATGCAAAGGCATATACAACGCATGTGTTTGTGAGATGGTAGAAAAAGAAAATTCTCCCTCAGAATGACGAAGGTAAATTCGAATTACTCTGAAGCTATCGGAGGAGCTCTTATTTGGTAAGATAGCAGCTACCTCACTGGCTGTAGGCACATTTTCAGTTCGTCTATCTTTACCAGCCACTAATTCCATCTTCAATGATGGGTAAACCCGAATGAAAGACTGTTCTTCTGTTGTACCTTCAAGAAGCTCATGTGCAGTCTTATAAAGTCCTACATAAGGATTGCATTGATGAAGCTCTGTAGACAATCCTCGAACTAACTCATTGTCTAAGTCCTCATTGTTTGCAGCTCGAATTGATGCTGCGTATTCAGGGTCAAAGATATAGAGTTGGGCGTATCTAGCCTGACTATGATTCTCAGCAGAAATTGGCCCTTGAGTGTGGTACATTTGACCATGAATTTGGAAGGGCATGTTGGTGAGGTTGCTGTTGCTCACTTCACAACGCAAAGAAGTGAAAGCGAAAGCAGCATTAAAGCGCCTCAAGTTATTTTTGAAATGCTGTCCGCGGGAAGTAATATCCTCATACAATCCCTTCACAAATGAGGGAGGATCTTTGAGCAAATCTACTTTAACAGCACCAGCCTTGCAACACGACATCCAAAAAACGTTATTTCTAGTTGAGTTGGAAGGTAACTCGGCCTTCCAGTGCTTAGCACCACATTTGTCGCAGACTTGATCCATTGAGCCTAAATCGAATGGCTGGAGGCGAGAGAGCTCAGAAACATATGCTGCAGGCAACTGAGTTCTTCTTTGTCGAGTTCTAGGTTCGTTGTCGTTGGCTGGACGATTGTTGTTTCTTAAGGTTCTTTGTCTACGCTCCTATGAAATAGAATGAAGTTAGTGAGATATTTTGCTGTTTAGTTGTAGCTCAAATCTTACTCGACATGTATCGCAAGTACTAAATGTAGCATGCTCGAAAGTCGAACCACATGTAGTGCATTCTTTAATTGATGTTGATGGCGAAATGTTACTCATGATAAAAATGATAGATTTAGAGAAGGAATAAAAAAAATAAAAAATGTAAATGTAAATTTAAGGGGGAAAAGAAAAAAAAATAAAAGCGTAACATCGATACTTCTAGTTGAAATCTATTATTTCAGTATATTGATTCAACCTTGCTTCGCGTGAGGGGGAGGGACAACCCTCCCCCTTGAACCCCCTCCCAGCTGTCTTAAGCTCAATCCACCGTTCCTGACTAATGCTGGCTTCGCGTGAGGGGGAGGGACGACCCTCCCCCTTAAACCCCCTCCCACACTGGCTTAGGCTTGATCCAAGTCGGGGAAATAAATTCTCATATCACGTGATCGGACAATTTTTAATTAAGGGGGAAAAGAAAATTCGTGACGTCAGTACTTCTAGTTAAAATCTGTTATTTCAGCATATATATGATTGATGATGCCGAGAACAATATCGAAGTGCTCAAGAAAATGGGATCCCATCGAAAGATGCACGGCCCAAAGAAATTTTCTCAACCACGCTTCTCTCCTTCTTCTCGCCTTAGCCGCTCTCATCAAGAAGCCTTTACTAGTCAGCCACGTTCTAAGGCATATTGCCACGTGCATGATACGACCGCGCATAATATCCAAGATTGCAAAGCGTACAAAAGACGAGTGACTGAAATGTCCTCTAACAAAAGTAAAGCAAGCTCCAGCAAACGCTGCCACAAATGCAATAAGCCTTGGAATTCCAAGCATGTATGCAAATCCTCTTCTTCTCCCTCCTCTTCCTCTGGTCGTAATCGTACAAAGACCAAGAAGCCACGTCCTCCTGTTCCTGTTCCTTCCGAAGACGAAGATGAACGTGACAACTCCTCCGATGAGGATCACAACCTCAACTTTGCTGCTGCTGACTTCGCTCCAGAAGGCAAAGGCAAAGGAAAAGCCGATTGTAAGTCTACTATTCTGAAAGATGAATATTTTGCACAATCGCCCAAAAACCTGTTAGCTGACAAGTCTATATATCTTCCCTTGACAACAGAGAGCGTGAAAACATGGGCATTGCTGGACTCGGGCTGTTCATTCTCATCAATCTCTCCAACATTGGCAAGACACTTGAATTTAGAAATAAATAAAAGTAGAGGAGATATTAAACTTGTAAATGGCAACACGGTTAGACGTATGGGAAAAACACATAAGAAATTAGAGGTCACCTATAACTTTAAATCAATGCACTCGCATTTTGAAGTATTTGATCTATTTAATAACATACACGTATGTATTGGCTTGGACCTGATATATCTATTGGGTATCGAAATCTCCAATATTGCAATGAGTTGGGATGATCAGGTTGGTCCGTCCTACCCTGCTATCGATCCATCTCCAGCCACACCTAACAATGACCCATATGGTACCGCTGACGAGCGAGAACATATGTCGAAAAGCATTGAACCTTTTATAAAAGCCAACAGAAATATACCTGTTGCAAACTATTGCAATATTCCAGGAAGTGAAATTCGCCTTCCTCTGAAAGCCAATGCTGACCGTCCTTACAGTCGTCAATACGAAATCAAACACTGCCATATAGACGCAGTTCAAAATCAAATCAAAGAATGGATTGAAGGACAGGTGATCGAAGAAGCACCTCCTAATAATCCTTACAACTCCAGCCTTTTAACGGTACTAAAACGTTCTCCTATCACAGGTGAACCCGATTCTAACAAAGTTCGTACAGTCCTTGACTGTCGCAAAGTCAATCAAAATCTTGATCCTGCTCAGATGGATAAATTCCCACTTCCTCTGATCAGCACATTACATCGTCAATCAAGCAAATACACGCTATTCACTACAATTGATCTTAGTGCTTGCTTCCATAGCTTCCGTATTCGCAGACGAGATAGACCCGTCACTTCATTTACTGCTCCTAATGACAAGCAGTATCAATTCAAACGCGCACCATTCGGATTACTCAATGTATCATCCGTAGTTCAGAGAAGTATCACAAGCTTATTTGCTGATCTAGATTATTGCGTTCATTATATTGATGATATTTACGTTGCTACAGACACTAATGTAGAAAGACATATTCGCTGCTTACAAACAGTGTTAACCCGACTCACGAATGCAAACCTTCGCATCAATCATGAAAAACTAAACCTCATGCAGAATTCTATCTTCGTATTAGGATTCAGGTTATCTCATGAAGCTTTGACACTGGATATGCGCAAAGTATCTAACGTCCTATCATGGCCAGATACTGTCCAAAACTCCAAAGAACTTAGCCATCGACTTGGTGTCATTAACTACTTTCGTGAACATGTGCCTCGGATCGCCACACTCATGGCTCCATTAAACGCGCTCAAAAACCATCCAAATATAAAAGAAGTTTGGACCAAAGAACACTCGCAGACAATGCGTACTCTCCAACGAGTTTTAGCCTGTGCTCCGGTACTAAGTTGTCCTAATCTCAAGCATCCTCTACATCTCGTCACTGATGCTAGCGCCTATGGTATTGGTGGTTGTCTCTACCAAGTCATTGACAAGGAGATTAGATATATCGGTTTTGTCGCACGCACCCTTTCTAAAACTGAACGAGGTTATTGTTGCATGCACGCTACATTAGTGGTTACCCCTAACCAGAGATACAAGTGCAAGCACAGACGATTAATACATCCAGAGTCTGAGAGCGCATTTAGGAGTGCATTACCCCTTTCCATAGTCAGATGAATCATCACATAAATTAAAAGTGCCATTCTTTATAGATGAATATCCTAAAGAATGGAAGAAGCCAACATTCTCAGTTCTAACGTGGGACCACTTAGTTTTATATAAATAAGAGAATAATTTGAATTGAATAAAGGACAGCTTATTTTTGGTCTGATTGAATTTTACTTGTTATCAATTATACTAGAAATATCACAGTTATGGTGTTTCTCGAAGAGAGTTACTCGCCTTCCTCTACTGTACCACTAAATGGAAGAAATGGCTATCAGGTCATAAGTTCCATTATCACACAGACAACAAAGGTATTTTACATCTTCACACAAGAGCTGAAGTTACACCCATCATAGAGAACTACTATGAAAAGATCTTCGAATTCGATTTCGACATCACGTTCTGTGCTGGTGTTCGCAATGTACTTGCCGATCACTTATCTCGTCTACTTTACCCTGACGAAGACGCTGAAAAGCTGGCAGAGGGTAATAAGCAAAAAGAACCAGAAAAGAAAATCTGTCAAGCCACAGATTCAGAAAATAAACCAGATCATGGTAGCACAGCAATTGAATCTTCATCATTATCAGAAAAGGTAAACACAAATGATGCCACTGATAGAACAATAGCTGCTAGTCACATAGACAAGTACAGCCAGCCACAAGATGATGCACACAAAACACAAATAATTGCACAATGTCATCTGGCAGGACATTATGGTATCAATAGTGTTGAAAACATGATCAAACGAGAACATGGCATGAACTGGAAACATTTACGTGAAGATGTCACAGAATACATCAAAAATTGTACAAAATGTGCTCGATTTAATCTAGCAAAGCACGTATTCCATCCTCCAAAGAGTGATGCTCCCAACAATACATGGGATAAAGTCGCCATCGACTTGGGGACATTTGATGTTACAACGCCTAGAGGTAACAACTACTTGCTAGTATGCGTTGATATCTTTAGTAGATTTGTCATTCTACGAGCAATCAAGTCAAAGACAGCTCTAGAAGTAGCCAAAGAACTGATCCAGATATTTTCCATCATGGGTTACCCTAAAGTCTTACAACACGACAGAGGTTTAGAATTCTACAACGAATCACTAAAAGGGCTGCGTCAACATATGGGCATTGAGCCTGCTCTTTCACTACCTTACACACCGGCGGGTAACTTGGAAACTCATGTGAAGACAGCAAAATCAATCATCTTGAAGATGTTGGATGGCTATGAGGAATCTTGGGACCTGTATGTCGAAGGTACCATGTATTTGATGAATCAACATACATCCAGATTGCACAATCACACACCATTTCAGGTGATGTTTAATCGCCAAGCGAACGATCTTAAAGATTACACCAAAGCTCTATCGAAAATGAATATCTCTGACGATATGATAGACACAGATAAGTTAAAGAAAGAAATCGAAAGTTTCAATAATTATACCATTCCTGAAATTAGGAATCAAATCATCCAAACACAGAAAAAGGATAATGAGTACTTTGTAAAGAGACATCGAGTACTAAAAGACCCATTTCCTATAGGCGCAAAAGTGATGATAAAGAATATCGAAAACAAACGTCGCAAAACAGATGCAAATTATGAAGGCCCATTCTATGTTCATGGCTATACAAAGAATGGAAGCTATATTCTAACAGATCGTACAGGTTCAATCCTATCTAGGAACATACCTACTTCACAAATCAAACTGATAGCAAATGAAACGAACAAATCAGATGAAAACAAAGACATCTATGAAGTACAAGCCGTCATTAATCATAGAGAAGTCGAACCTAACGGTATCGAATACCTCACAACTTGGATTGGATATCCAGATGAACAAACCTGGCAAAAGCCAGAGGACTTTGACAGTCCTGAACCGATCAAAGAATACTGGAAAAGAAGAAACGCAAACAAACCTACAAAAACAGGCCAAATCAAGAAAATCAAAGGAACTCACAAACGCAAGATGCCGTTCAAAGAATCCAATCAATCCAAGCAACCCAAGTCATCAAGCACATAATACGTACTAAGAACCTTTTTTATCCATATTTATCTTTTTTCCTCAAGAAAGGTTTTTGATGATATGGTTTTTTAATGGGCAATCACGTACACTATCAACTACTCAAACATATAACTCAAACTCAAACATCAAGATACAATATAATCAACAAACACAAAATCACACTCTCCTATAATTTAAGAAATTTGTCTGACTTCAAGAAAGATCAGCCTAGACACACTATGACATTACAAGACTCAAATAATACACAACGGTGTTTATGGTGGTCCAGGGTGATGATGTATCGTATTGAACATACATCATATAATATTCGATATATTACTAAATCAAATACAGATCTTGTTCTGTGTTACCAAACATAATTTATATTGACATCCCATCCTTGCACTGAATAAAACCCTCTCTTTAATCTTGTTTAATCTCTTGACTTAACAGATAAATTAAAGAAACTTAAAATATTTCACAGTGATGTTACTATTTATGCAAGAATGGAAGTCTTTGATGTTAGAGATGTGCATGTAGTAATAGGAATGGATTTAATGACTTCAGTCGGAATCAATATCTCTGGTATTGCCTACGATTGGGAGACTCCGGATCATGATATTATTCCAGATCCAATTGATCCTAATGCCTATGAACCCAACGAATTACCTTATGGTACTAAAGAAGAACGCGATAAAATGGCTAATGAACTTGAACCATATATAAATGCAAATGCTAGTCTTGATCCTCGTGGTCACTGTACTTTACCAGGTAGTAAAATATATTTACCTCTTAAACCGGGCATCACATGTGCATATAGAAGACAATTTGAAATTCCAATGATATACTATGATGCTGTCAAAGAACAAGTAGAGAAATGGAAGAAACACAACGCTATTGAAAAAGTTCAACCTAATACCGCCTTTAACAACAGTTTATTGGTAGTCAAAAAGAAAAACGCAAAAGGAGAATATAAAGGTGACGTACGAGTAGTTATCGATTGCCGACTGGTAAACGCTTCTCTGGATACATCCAAACTAGACTCTTTCCCTCTACCGCTCATCTCGGATATTCACAAGAAAATGGGCAAATGCAAACTCTTTATAACGATTGATCTCTCACAAGCTTTCCATAGCTTTAAGATTCCAAAAGGACTCGATCGTCAACTCACTTCATTTACCTTTGAAGACGTTCAATATCCTTTCCGCAAAGCTCCTTTTGGTCTTATCCCTATCAGCAGTGTAGTACAACGCACTCTAACGAACCTCTTTGCTGATTTATCTTATGTCACTATCTTTATGGATGATATTTTTATTGCTACGAATGACGACATGAAATACCATACCGCCTGTGTCGAAGAAGTACTCAACCGACTAACGAATGCCAACCTCAGGATCAACGTCGACAAATTGCACTTAGCACAAACTTGTGTCTACATACTCGGTTTCTGTCTCTCTGGTAAAGACGGATTAATGGTGGACAAACGGAAAATCGCAAATATAATGGATTGGCCTGTTGTACCTCAAAATGCTCGTGAACTATCTTCTCGCTTAGGTGTGGCCAACTTCTTTCGTGCTCACATCCCAGGATACTCTACTATAACGACTCGCTTAGATAAGCTGAGAAATTCAAAGAACCTAAAAGAAGAATGGACAAACGAACAAACCAACGATATGAAACGACTGCAATACGCTCTTGCAAATGCACCTGTCCTATCTTGCCCAAACTTTAGGTATCCATTCAACGTCGTAACGGATAGCTCTGCTTATGGTATTGGCGCTGCTTTATATCAGGTAATAGATCGCAAGATCCATTATATTGGTTTTGTGGCACGTCGTCTATCTCCCTCTGAGCAGAAATGGGGTTCTACACGTCGCGAACTTACTGCTGTTGCTTTCGCTCTCTCACGATGGCGATCTCTACTGAAAGGAAAACGATTCAACCTGTATGTTGACAACCATGCTCTATTATATCTTAAGTCACAAGAAAAAGTAAACAACGCTATTTTGAATGTATATGAAACGATCTATGAAATGGATTTTACCATCACTTTCTGTCAAGGTATCAAAAATATTTTGGCGGACGCTTTATCTCGCATGTTTGTGACTGATATGCCCAAAATGCTGGAGGGGGGTGGAAACGCCTCTCGTCAAAAGAAAAGAAAGCACGATGACAATGAAAAAAGTATCAAAAGACAAAAGAAGAACGAAAACGAAAGAAAAAACGGCAACAATAAATTAACCATAAAAGAAACTAAAATGATAACGGAGAAGGGAAATGCAAAGGTAACACAAAAGGAACATCAGGATACACCTGAAAAGAACAATGAAGAAAGACATGTAATGAGAGCTAGCCACTTAAACGACTACCGTGTACCAAATGAAAACGAAAGAAAAGATATTCTGTTAAAAAGTCATTTACTAGGTCATTACGGGATACATGCAATGGAAAAAGCAATTCATCAAGATTATAATGTTCACTGGCCTAGACTAAGAAACGATATAACGAAATTTATCTCAAAATGCAATGACTGTAGACAATTCAATTTGGGTAAACATGTCTATCATCCTCCAAAAAGGATTGCACCTGACGGTGTATGGGATCATATTGTATTCGATCTAGGTACATTCAACGTAACGTCTCAAAATGGAAATAACTTCATACTAGTACTTGTAGATTTATTCTCAAGATTTACGATATTGAGACCTCTAAAAGACAAAACGGCTATAACTGTAGCAAAAGAACTGGTATTCATATTCTCACTAATGTATTACCCTAAATTCATATCGCATGATAACGGAAAAGAATTTAGTAACAACTTATTGAAAAGTATTGTGGAACAATGTGGTATTGATGAACGATTATCCTTGTTGAAGACCAATAAATCACAATGATATAAAATCAGAGAATTAATCAGACTAAAGATAATCTTTTATTTACTTCAAAATTGATGTGCTATTTATACTTTTCATGAAGATGATATTTCAACTGAGATTGTAAAACTTTTCTAGAGGCTTGTAGATGATTATGATAATAACAACGAATCGGATGAGAGATGAATGATGACAGTCTTGTAAAGAAGAATTACTAAAATAGAATGATTGACCATCTGTACCTTAAACCCAGTAACTGGTAAATTATTGGCAAGATGTCAGTCCTGACCTTGAATGAAGGTTTATCCGAATTGAATGTCAAATGAAACAAGCTGAAGTCGAATTAGAGAATGGTTGTGGATTCATAAGTGGCTAAATACTTGATCCGCACTGTATGAATACAACAGTATCTGCTCAAGAGGCTGCATAAAACATTTCGCAATTGAAAATGTGCGAGGCTAGTCGAAAGACATTCTTCATTGCCACTGGACCTCCGGAATACCGAACTCGAATGCTTAAGTCAAAAGAAGAATTGGAAGAAATGGATGGAAGTTCAGAAAAATATATCGCAATGGAATGATAGAATATTATCAAGCTCGGCCATCTACCATAGACTCTCTTAATTTGACATAGTTTGTTGCTTACTTTGAATATCAAAGTGCAATAAGAGTTAGATCCGGTAGAAACTTAGATGAAGATGAAGAACTAAATGATGATAAAGCTGTTGTTGCAAATGGGCCCTTAAGAAACAAGTGGATCCCCCTTGCAAATAACTTTGGTTACATGAAGAAAAGAAAGGAGGCTAAGATCATTCGCTACCACTTAGCAGCAGTTGATAGAAATCCAGAAGTATACTTCTACTCTCTTCTTATGCTGTATCTTCCTTGAAAAATTGAACAAGAATTTGTCGATAGTGACCTTGAGGCAAAATTCAACGAGAACAAGGAATTGATTCTGAAGAATAGAGTGAAGTTCTCAAAAGTAGAAGACGAAACAGACGGCGGCGCAAGATGTTTGTTGAATCTCCAATTTTTTGTATATACAAACACTTTTTGCTTTATGCGTAGTTTTATGTTAAATAAATGAAGAAAGTGTCGATTTTTTTGGTTGCTTCATGATTAGAGACCATGAATGAGGATGTAGTCAGATTCTGAAGGCGATACATGGAAAAAAGTATTTAAGCTGTTTTTTTCTAAGTCAAATTTCTTGTCAAAAAAAGGTGAAAAAGAGGGTAAAAATCCGCTGAAAATTGATTTGGTCGAAGACAGCCAAAAAATTGAAAAAATCTAAGCGAGACTCCCATTAGATTGCAACGGGGGGGGAAATGGGTGGTAATCATCTCATTATTTCTACGAAATTCTCAAGACTAAAAAGGAAAATGGGGGGTGGATTAGTTCAAGGTAAAATAATTTAGACAAATAGCAAAGACTCACACTTTGGCTTAAATTAAAAGATAAAGACAATCATTGGGAAAGCAATCCCTCATGGCGAGAGTAAAAATGAAGTCGACAGGATAAGACGGTAAAGGTGATTGTTGACAGAGAGATATTTATAAAAGCAAATTTGATAGGAATTTGAGGGTTTTAAGATGAACCCTGAAGTACTAAAGAAGTGTAGCAAAGGTAAAGAGGTTAGGAAGAGTAATGAATAAAGACGAGATCATTTTAATAGTTTTTTTTTATCTTTGCAGGTTGTACGAGAATTTGCGCTATCGACTTCTACATGAAAGACCATCTCAACCCTATCTCTGAACATCACATGAGCTCATTAGTAATGAGGCTCCTAATGATTCAGCTAGGTTTTTGCAAATCTGCTATCAGATCGTAGACTAAAATACTTGAGATCCTTAGACGCGATTGTTGTTAGGTATTGTGAGTTGATCAAATAGAGAGCTCTATGAGTTGCTGTTTCTAAAGGTAAGTCAGACTGTCAACAATTTCATGATGGAAGTGGACATCGCAAGTGACTCAAGTAAGCAGAAGCAAACAAGCTGGTCGAACAAGATGTGTCCAGGTCTACTGTTTGCTTTATGGCAAAAGTTAATAAGGTAAAAGTTTTTCTAATGCGCTGAATCGTTGTAACGCAAATAGTACCAATTATCTAAAAATATTTCCAAGTAAAAAGAAAGAAATAGCTTAAAACACGAGGAAGACATATTGAAACAAGTGAAAAGCCAGATATTTAGAAAGACAAGCTAATAAACAGTCGACTGTCAGTCTTGATGAAGAATTTGAAAGAAAATAAGTGTCCAAACTAAGTCAAATGGATATCTAAATAAGTATGGAATGTTTCATAAATCAGTCTTACCGACTGTACTAAATTCCGAATAAATCTCAGTCGTGATACTAGACTAATCAAGTCTTGTTTAAAAAGTGAAGTGAGATGTCGTAGACAAGACAAAATTCAAAAAAGGGATGATAGTTTCCATTCTGAGACAAGTCTTTAAAATTAAATGTATTATGGATTTTTAGAAAAAAAAAAGGGGCCAAGTAAACAGACTTTTTAGAAGAGAAGAAGGTAAAGAGTAACTAAAATCTAATTCAAGGCTTATTCTGTTCGACTTCAAAGAAGGTTAGCAATGGAAATTTAACCGTGTAAGGTGTCATACCTAGATTTGCTGGACTCACTGTCCTCTTCCTCTGCCGGTCTTTTGTCACCTACTTGCTGCTGACCCATTACACTGCTGGATACAACATCTATTTCAGCCGAGTAAGATGGCTCTCCTTGACCAAATGGAGCAATCTCTGTTGTTTCCTAAGATATAACAATCTAGATAAGTAAATGCATTTCGATTTAGAATTATCCACATGCTTACATTGGGCTTGATAAGTCTTGCACAGTTACGATATGCAACAGCCAGAAGATCCTCTTCCAGCCAAAAATCTCTACATTGGTTGGTCGGAATACCTTAACGTAAAGCTAATGCTCTTAACTCTTGTTTCCCTTTTTCTCGAAGGTAATTGGGGAACTGCTTGTATGTCAAGTCTTTAGACAGTTGCTGGGTATCTCGTGCAGCTCGTGAAAAGTCTAAAAGAGGTACCACAACTGCATTGGCTAGTTGCGATGACACCTCTTTATAAGCACTTAGCCTATTGATTTTTTTTTCTCTGGTCGTAAAATCTTCATCGTCAACAGGTCTCAATTCGTTACCCAAAGTATTCATGACAAAATAATAGATTCTAAGAGTCAAAATGTTTTTTTGTAGATAGCAATCGCTCTTTTTGGGTTTGGAAATCATAGCAGCAGGAGGAAGACTGTTGTCCTCACCAATTGTTGAGGCGGCTTGAGACATATTAACTACAATATGAAATATTAAGTTGAGATTTTGAGATATAGTGTTTAAAGATAGCCATACCATCATTTGTTACAACTCTTTTTAAAAATACTTGTTGTTCCTCAATAGTTGCTTGTAGCATGTCTATTTTCTGTTCCGAGAAATCAATCTTGTCTCGGGCTTCTCTCGCATATCTTTCTGATGCTTGGACACCTCTCAAAATTACAGCAACTTGTTCGTCTCTTAATTCCATTTTTATATAGTAATTGTACTAATGAAAAAAAACAATTCGAAAAGTATAACTTATATAGCAGAAAGACAAACTAATAAAGTATGGAATGTGTTTGTCTTTCAAAACTGTTATTATATATGTTATCATTTGTCATTTAAATTATAGTTAAAGTTTAAGCAGGCTGTTTTGAATTGGAGAAACTAAGCAACAAACAAGATAAAAAGACATGCTAAACTAAATAATTACAATATTTTATTTTCAAATGTTTTGCAACAAACAAAGCTACCTCGTACAATTTGTCAAAAAAGTTAGGGTCTATAAAACATCAGCTGCAACTCTTCCAAATCAATTATTTGAAATTTTTAAGTAAACACACTCTTGGTATCATTTTTTAATAATTATTTTGTGTAAGTCAAAAATTGTTCTTAAGACTTAGTTTTTATGACTATTTGACAAAGTGCTCACGAGAATATGTCAGTTCTTCAAAAGACATGAACAAAAGGTTAAAAACAATAAAAAAATGCGTTATTAGAGAGGAATGTTGAAGTTCAATATAAAGGTTGTCAATTATATTAAGGAGGTAAAAATTCACATCGAATTCAATCTGTTGCTACTGCATTTATTTCGAACCCTGCACATGTTGCCAATAAACTGACTAGTTTCCTCAGGCTAACGTTCAAATATCAAAGAATGATAGATATGGTAAAAAAATATTTAGAATAACAATTGCGAGCTGCTCATATCAAACTGCTGTAGTGAACTACATAAGTATAGATACCTATATTCTTAAGTCAGCCAATCAAATCCCTCTATTTCAATATAGTAATAATTATTCTTTACGCTTCCAATTTCGAGTCTGACATCGAAAGGCTATCCAAGTTAGTATTCTCGCCACACCTTAGATGCGTACTTTGAACTATCATAGATTCTGGATATCGACATCGAAGGAATCATGTTAATATACGATCAACAGCAAACTAGATATTATAAATCATCCTAGCTTTCGAAAAGTATAAATAGAGAGATAATTTAAAAGTAGGATTAGATTAGATTCACTTTGCTTTTGTATTGAAATAAACCCCTTTAAATCTACTTGTGTTTTTTTATTATTTTCTTTAGCTGTCAAACAGTACAACTGCAACAAAACCAAACAGTAACCAACAAATTGAATCTCCTTGATTCAGATATGAAATTTTTAAGAAACACAGCCTTTTAATAAACTAAGTTTGAGCGGGACTGAATCCGCAGTTTCCATATAAATAGTCAAGACTTTCATTTTAGTTTTATCTTTACCTTAAAACTAAATTCCACGAAACATCAGCTGTTAATATGTTCACTTGTCAATTTTACTCTCAAATTTTCCCCTCAAAAAGCAGCATGCAGGCTCATATCCGTCGTGATCGATGTGCTTTCAGAGACGCTCTTGTTGCTTTAGAACAATTACGTCAACAAGAAAATGTTGGCGTTGATGTTGATATGATTGATGCCGAAACAATCAACGAGAATGATATGACAGTATCATCCTCTGATGATGGTGAATCTACAGGTAAAAAATAACTGTTTTTGAATTTGAATTCTGACTTACCCATTGATTTAAGACGGATCAGTAACTTATGATTGGATGCTACCTGCTCCCGTAAGCGAATTCAAAAAACTAGCTTACAAAGTGATGGCTTTGATCGATCAAGCTAAAACATCAAGATGCTATCTAAGAGTGATAGTAAACCTGTTAAACAAGCTTTTGACAACACCTGTTGATGATGAGGGTAAAGTAGTTACTCTTTATCAGTCTATGAAGACCTCTCACTTTTTTTATTTGACAGAACGTCATTTCCCATCTCCTGATACTTTTCAACGATTCATTATCAAAAGCAACACAGGCACAGTTAAGCAAGATATCTGCTTCAACGGCTGCTACACGTATCCGGTTAATCGATCTGATATTAAAGTATGTCCCAACAAAGATTGCAGATTGCCTAGATAGAGCAATGAAGCTAAAATCGAAGCAGAAGCAGCTGATGTTGACAGATCTGAATATATGTCTTTGTCTGAAATAAGACCTACTCGACAATTGGCGTATACTTCTTTGGGCAAAGCATTGGCAAACCTTTGAGTAAATGATAGCAAAGAAAGAATTTTGAGGTATGGCAGCCAGATGACACAGCTTCAAAGAGATGGTATTGCACATTACCATGATGGTTATTCGGATGAAAAATTTCACCAACATCTGAAGCGTGGTGTCGTTGATGAAAACACCATTTGTGTTGTACTTTTTGTGGATGGCTACCAATCAAAAAACATGCAAAAAGCACATCAATTGATGATCAATTGTATCATCTTGAATGTTGATCCCTTCCAACGGTAATTTCTCTATTATATTTTGAACAACCTCTGTGAATAAGGTCTGGCATTTGCTTTAGCACCAAAGACGAAAACATGATAGAGATATCTGTTTGTCCAGGCAAACCCCATGACATAGTCTCTTTCTTGGAACCACTTATAAGTGAGTTCAACGAAATGTATCAGAGAGGCTTCGTTATCAAAAAGCAAGGAGATGAGAAGTTTGGAGGTTGTGTAGCTGTTTTGGGTGCCACTGGTGATATTCCTGGCATTTCTGAGTTGATGGTGTTTGCTGGTCATACTAGTACGTACGGATGTCGCGTCTGCAAGACCCAGGGCTACCCCAAATTTCCTATTTCGAACCATGGAAAGTATTTCCCTGATAATGACCCTGTCAGAACTCGGGATGAGCTCATCAAAGGAGATCCCGTAAGTGATTAAAACAAATATACTCATGCCTATAATGCTTACATCATTGTCAAAAGGTGCATGGGATGCCAGGTGTACCTTCATTGTTTACCTCTTTACCAACCTTTTTCGTCAGCTTCTTCTTTTTCGGTGACGAGTTGCACATGTTGGGCCATGGTATAGGTCACTTGGTATACAAGCTTCTAAATCATTCGACTTGCGATTACTACAAGGCCATAAACAGCAATGAATACTCTTTCGATTTGGCAAACCGCACGTCCCACAGAGCATTCATGGGCAAGCTTGGTGTGTGGATTGATCAGAGCAAACCGACTACTTCTTCAGTATTCGAGTATTCCTTTAATAGCCGTAAGGGTTATTACCGTGCTGTTGACTGGCAGCAATTTTTATTGTATGTAGTACCGACAATGGTAGTCCCAAACTTGAAGTATGTAGAAGCAAGAAATGGGTTGATGAGTTTAGTGGACGCTTGCTCGATTGCTCTTCAAAAGGAAATCACTTCGCAAGAGGTTATTAAAATGGAAACGTTAGTAGGGAATAGAAAGTGCGAAGTAGATTTATACTCATTAACTTCTGTTTTAGGTTTCTCTTTAAATGGCAGCAATTCCTAGCTAACGAGATTAGCAATCAAAGGTTGAATGTGCGTGTGTGGACAATGAACAACCATTTTACCACGTATCATATGGCTGATCTCATCCGACAACAAGGGCCACTCCGCCACTACTCTTGTCGCTCTTTTGAGCGAACTATTCAGAAATACACCAACCTTTCACGATCAAGAGCAAGGCCAGCACAAGAGAACGAAAACATTCTGGCCAAAATAGTGTATTACAAGCAACTCAAGCAGCAAACAATACACAACTCACTTCTCCCACCACGCCTGCCAACATCAGATGCCTTTCTGGACCATCCTGATGGTATCACTATACCACAGCTTTGGAAGAAGTTCATGGATGTCAACCTGAACGATGATGCAGATTATTTCGGGTTTTCTTCTTCTGCGATTGCAAATGCAATCCAGAAATACTATCACCGAACTACATCTCATCCATTGCCTATTGACAAGCATGCGCGATTCTCAGCTCGTCTTCTGCACAACGGTATCATTTTGCAATCAAAATGGTATCGTTTGTATCAAACGCAATTAAGAAGATCGAACAACATCATCCTCTTTGAAGCAAAAGAGCCTGGCTGGTAAGCAGTTAAAAAAGAAAGTGAACAATTTTACTGAACAGTAATTGATTTTAGCATAACCCCTTCTTGGTATGTTGGTGAAGTTGTGTGCTATCTTGCACATAATAATTTGGGTTGCACATACTTTTTGGCCATTGTTTCTGTTGCGAAGGAAGCTCACTTTGATAGCTTCAAAGTTCCCACTGTCACTCTTTTCGGTCAATTCAAGACAAAGAAGCTGATTGTTTGCAATGTACTGGATATTATTTCCATCGCCAGTCTGTTAAAGTACAACAATGAGGCTTTTAAGTTTAAAGTAATCTGGCCTGAAGCAAAGTTTTATCGGAAACTGAACGGAAGAAAAACTGGTAGAAACCAATACATATAATAGTAAAACCAAAAATCTTTTGATTTGTAAAAATAAAATAATGGGTAGGGTGGTTGGCAAAAAAGAACAATAGAAAACAGGAACACTTCTTCCTTGCTCTACAATAAGCGCCTTTCAATACATAATTGCAAAGTTTTTCTGATCTAACTGAAAGAAATACACAGTTAACTAATAATGATAATTACTTTTTTACGGCATTAATTTTCACGTTTCAGTAACTTCACTAATTCCTTTTCCTTGGTACCTGATCCACTTTAATTTTCGGTGCTTGTATAATCCTTATGTAATTGTATAAGTTTCATTGTATTAGAAGTACGACACTATTTCATGCATTTCAAGACATTTTCCTTTTCAGTTTTATTTCAGCATGGATTTATTGGTGAAATAGTTTTTTCTTCCCATCATCATCCATTTTTCATTATATACAGACCACCTTTTTTTATCCCCATTCTCTTCTTTATTCCTTTTTTTTCTCTCTTTTAAACAACAAGAAAGGTAAGCTTTATTATATATGCAATTATTTATTAAATTGTCAGCATCTTTCCTTTAGTTATTAGTACTTCTTTTTTTTCTGACGTTATGCCTTTCGTTCTGTTTAGCTTTTGCCTTTTTTTATTGAGCCATTTGAAATGATTGCCTACTACTGCGCCATCAAGATTTCAAATTTTTTGTCATAGTTGATCTTCTTTTCCAAAATAACAATGCTTTTAGTTTACTTGGCTTACTTGATTGCTCATCCACTCCATTGTGTCACTCTACTTTCTGTATCCTGACCCAAACTACTGTCTCTTATTCCACGGACCCTAACTCTAGGCTTTCAGTTGTGCCGCCTGATCATCTACTTCGGTCATATTCGTTTTAATATTTGCTTAAACTCTGAGCATGCATCGTTTGGTTTATATATGTAACTTAAATAGATGACTAATTGACATATACTGGTCTCTAACTCTCATCATTATAGTTTTGCGTAGGTTACTACATACATAATTCGTTTAGCTATGTATCCTTCATGTAAACTCCAATTTTTGTCAAACCTGTGACCATCTTGTTCACGTATTTCATGTATTTGATTCTAGGATTATGTATGTCTTTCAGCATTGTTTGTGTTGAGGATACTCACATAATAAAGCGAAATTATACTTCAAGTAGTGAAGACAAGGATCTCATTATAGACCTGCTCGCACTGAAAGGTAGAAATAGCTAAATAAATGGAGATTCCAATTATTGTCACTCTCACACAGTAACTATATCAAAATCATGCTCATAGCACTGGAATCATATTGCTCCTATATTACAATTATTTTGTTTTCTTATTTAAGCTTAGTCGGGATCATAAATTGTCAGGTACAAAGAAGTCCTGTCAAAAGAAATTTCTTTTCAATTAAATTACCAGTCCTTCAGCAAGATTAACTGTCCGCTTCATTAAAGTATAAATAGGCATTTAGTTCATTAGATTATTAGTTCCTTCTTCTATTTTTCATAAATAAAAGTCTACACAAATTCTCACAGAATTTATCCCTTGTCTTACCCATACTACATCTACTAAACAACAACCTTTCCAAACAGTTTGTAACTCCCATTTTGTGCTTTACTGTCTTCTTTTGCTATTGCTCTTTTCTGAACTATATTTATAGGTACCTCCACTCACCTCTTGTCATCAACTCTTTTTTGTTTTCCTTTATCTTTGTTCACATATCTTGGTTACTTATTCAGCCAGTGATGCTTTTCACAATGATCAGAAGTGCCTTATATAAGTTCTGCAATGCCTTTCTACCTGGATACGTCAAGCGCAAAAGGATTGCTATAAAAATGGATGTCTGGGTTATTGATGAAGCTAAAAAGTGTCTATATATAGAATTGATACGTTTTAAATTAATAAAAATAATGCAAATTAAACCCAATGGATGAACAATGTATGAAAATTAAAGAAGCTTATTTCGCTCATATTACAAAATCTACCCAATTAAAGCGCACAGCATATGAAAATAAAGAAATACTTAGGAATTGCAATCTGTCGGGTACGGGTCGGGTTTGCCAAAAATCTAAAGTCGAGTCGAGTCACCCGTCGGGTACCCGACGGGTCAAGGTATTCGGGTTTGCTTTGGTGTTACTGTAGAAGTAGTATGGAGCTCAATTTCGCTTTCAATAAAAAACTCCTTTTGTTACATTACATTTATCATTTTGGTCCTATTGGTTTTCTTTTATTATTTACTTGTAATATCAACAATACGACAAGGCTACCTTCATAAAACGTAGAACTACCCAAAATCTAGCAACTCAGGCCTACAACGAAAAAGAGCAAAGGTTATTCGATTTATCGCGATTGTAATCTTATTTGGAAAGTTGCTTTTTAAGCGATGAGTGATCAATGCTCAAATATAAAGTCAGCCACTATCAAACAGTTTTTATGAAACTCGAATGTAGCAAAAGAAAATGCTAATAGTAATTATGTAAGAACAAAATTCGCAGATGCCCATAGTTCAAATAATCTTACTGCTGCATCAATTGTGTTAAATTTGACTCTTGAATGTTAAACAGGCAAACTTGATAGATTACATAGAGGTATGGAAAAAATTCAAATTTAGAAATTTACTTTTTTAATGTTCAGCTTTACAATTGCTTAAATTCCCATTTTTGGAGTTGCCACCGTTTTTTAAAAGACCAATTTCCTTTTCAATCATATATGCCTTGAAATCTTTTAACAATAGCAACACCTTGTTCATAGAATGGTCTTTCAATCAAAAAAGGTATTTGTCGTTAACCGAAAGAAAAAGTATAAAAGATGAGTACTTTTTACAATGATTTTTTATTTCACTTTATATTTCTCTCAATAGTTTTATATATCTCAATTTTTTATTATGAACTCAAACACCAATTCTTTTGGTACTAACTCTGCTTCTACTGATAATTTCTTGTTATCAGCCACTCTGCAAGATTATCTTACCTCCTCTTATGATCTTGGAAATCAAAACAACCTGTCTCAAACTTCATCACTGGGTTCCTTCTTGACAGATACTCAAGAGCTGTCCATTGTTTCTAGCATTACCACAGCAAGCCAAGGCAAAAAAAGAAAGCTATCTACAAATGAATCTAATTTGGGCAACTACTGCCGACCTACTCCTGGTGTCAAGATTGCAGATGCCAAAAAGACAAACTGGATGATTGAACTGGGTTACGCATTCCGTTACGGTGATTACATCTATTGCAATGTTGATCACGATCAAGACAGCACTGACATAATTCATCCATGTACTGCTGCCTATTTTACGCCAGACTCTTCGACTGGAAATATGAAGAGACACATGATGAAGGTTCATGACTTGAACGAAGCTGAAGGTATGAGTTAAACATCAATGCAATTGCTGGCTGTGCTCTTTTACTTACATCTGTCTTTAGCAAAACGAATTTGGGAGCAAAGTGGACGCCGAATTTCCACTAAAGGTAGCAAGCCCAATACAATTGAACGATTTCTGACAACATCCACTGGTGCAAGCGTATTTGGCAGATACTCGGTTACTAGAGATGATATTAGAAAAGCTGTAGTAGAGTTGACAGTAGCACACTCCTTGTCATTTACCTTTGTTGAGAGTAAGGAATTCCGAAACTTGTTGCGAATGTGCAGAGAAACTACTAGTGAGAAGGATGTTCAAATGGTGTCAGCAAATACTTTGAAAAAAGATACCGAGTAATACTATCATGACACCAAAAGAAAAATTGTCGCCTTTTTGTCTCAGCAAGAACACATTTCGTTCACCTGTGATGTTTGGACCTCAACAACCCAAGTGGATTTTCTTGGAGTTATTGCTCATTTCATTGATTCAAACTGGGAGCCCAGACAAGTGGTTATTGGTTTTGAGGAGTTAAATAGCAAACATACTGGTAGGTTGTTAGAAGATTTTATGCATAAACTCTTGTTAACATGATATCATTATTTGAATATCTTGCTGAAGTCTTCATGAAAGTACTAAAAGACTTCCAAGTTGACAAGAAACTCTTCTGCATCACTACCGACAATGGATCTAACATGGGCAAAATGATGGATGAAATAAGCAAGCAGACCAGTGGTAAATTCGATAGACAAGAAAACTGGATATCTTGCATTGGTCATGTCATTAATCTCAGTTGTCAACAGCTGCTGAACAAAGGGCTAAAAGTTGAAGCCCCCAATAGTGATACCAGTGTCTACAATGTTGCAGAGTCGATTGATGCTGATTCATCCAATGCTTTTCTGTCCAATCCTGTCATCAAATTAAGAAAAGACATCGTCAAAATAAGGTATGTGACTATATATTTACTTCTCTTCTGTTTATCTTTTTGCTAACTTGTTATCTATGAAGAGCTTCACACAATTTAGGTCGATTGTATGAAGAAGCTTGTGACGTTCTGGGTCTTAAGTATCAGAAACTCGTAGTCGATGTGCGTGCTCGTTGGAATTCAACAAAACAAATGATAGGCGTTGGATTGAAGATGAAAGCCGCATACAACCGAACCTGTGCAAGAGCCCCTCAAAACGCTAGTATAAGCCAATTTGAACTGAATGACGAAGAGGTAACCTACTTGGAAAAAATCTTTCAACTTTTGGACCCCTTTGAGCAAGCTACTCTCTGGGCGTCCGCTCAAAGGTATGAATGCATATAACAATCAGGCTACTGAATGTATTGCTGAACAAGCCCTTCTAAATCTTATAAATATCCTACCGTCAACAAAGCTGTCATGTTGTACAACGAACTTCTTGATCATTTAAACAGTGTATTAGTAGAATATTACCCTTCAGCCTCCAATCATCCCTTGCTAGTTGAAGATATTGTTGAACGAATAGAATCAGCAATAAACATCGAACACTTCAATATCCTTACAAAGAGAATATTGATCGGTACTTTTGAAGCACGAAAGAAGCTGATCAAATATTACACTGATACAGACAATACAAGCGTCTATTCTATTGCAACAGCAATGGACCCAACAGTAAAGTTTGGCCTGTGGAATATCGATGGTGGTTGGGGCGATTTCGGCACTCACTGTGAGTTTTTAGTCAAATAAGAATGGCTGAAAAACTTTAAGAATGATAGCAGTATCAGCTCCAGAGCAGACCAAGTACAAATACAATCAGACATAGTTCCTCAACAAAGTAAAAAACTCTTTGGCTCGATGATGCGAAAGATAGCTCAAACGTCTTTCGCAAACGCGCTGTCAGTTGATGAATTAGACCAGTATGTGCAAGAGGGACCTGTACAAGAACCTTCATCAATAATTGCAGCTGATACCAAAGGTAAAGCAAAGGAGACTGTCAGTGACTATATGACAGATGCTGAAGTCCAACGCTTTCTTACAGATATAAGGGAAAAAACAAATGAAAATGAAGAAACCGAAGAAAAAATAGAAGAAGATTTATTGCCATCAAATGACAGTCATACAAAATTAGACAATCTTGATTCAAACATTTTGCAGATCTGGAAGACCTACTCGTTACCAAAAATTGAAGGTGGAAAATTTCCTGCTCTGTCAGCAATGGCAAAACAAATATCTCTCTATACCAGCCACATCAACGCCTTGTGAGCGCCTTTTCTCCCGAGCGAAGCGCATCACTACCATTGCAAGAGCTAAGCTTGGGGCAAAAACAACTAAGACATTAGTCCTGTCAAGTTACTGGTCTCAAGATATACAACACCTGCGCAAGATCTAGTTTTTTTTTTCTTTTTTGCAAATCACATACACAATTGTCTTTCCTATATACTATGTTCACATTTGTTATTCCTTTTTTTTTAGTAATTTGATTCTTAATTTTCTTTTGCATTTATTTTATTTTAATCTTACTTAATAAATTTATAACACATTTAAAAATTTACTTAACATGCTCATGTCAAACTTGAAAAAAATCCTAAGTAAACACTTCCTTATTTGAAGCTGACCCGAGTTACACGAACCCGACGGGTCATTCGGTTAAGTCGAGTCGGTTACGAGTCGGTTATATGCTTAGAAAAACAAAGTCGAGTCGAGTCGGTTTTTTGACCCGACGGGTTTTAAGTCGAGTTGACTTGACCCGACTGCGATTCCTACTTGATAAGAGACAAGACCGATCTTTCTCTGTAATTGAGATCCTTTGTCTCAGGAGCAAGGTCACCTGAATTGCATAGATGTTAGTAACAAAAATATAAACAGCTATGATGCTATTGTACCTGGATACATCATTGAGAATTTAGAGAATTCTACAGGCAACGTGTGGACATGTTCCTTGCATACCATCTTCATAGAATTATCCTCAGTATCACTAAGTGGTTCAAGCTTCCAGTCCAAGCAAGGCAAAGGAGTTTCAATGTTGATACTTCTATAGTGCTGATCCTCGGGATAGAGCACTTTTAAGCAAATGGAGCAAAACCCATCAGGCTTCTTCATAACGAAGTCTTGGAAAGCTTTTACTTGTCTTTTTTGAACGGCTGTGAAGGAGGACAAATTGTTATCGCGTACACGGAAAGTATGGATCATGGTAATTTTTTATGTATTGAATAAAAAGTAAATCTAATGGATATCAAAAACTCTTTCTTTTTATACATTTCCAGACATGGCTGTTTATCAAAATCAGCATTATGGCATTTAAATTTGACATTTGAGAGGAAACTTTTTTGTGCTCCCTTGTGATCATAATTCAGACTTTCCTTATACAGATAAAAAAATAGAGTTTTCGATCTAGGTACAATGTGGCACAAAATAAAATTTAGCATGAACGATGAATAAAAAAAGACTTTATAAACTATTTTACAAAGAAAAAATAAAGGTGATCAATCCTGATGCATGAATGAGTGGTGACTGGCGGTGTCAGAACGATCATCCTCGTCATTGGTTGCTCCGTCGAACATGACGGAAGGTTCGAGAGGGATGTTGTCATCCAACAAGGTGTCAATCTCCAACGAAGGGTGATCCCAGTTGTCCTCCAGTCGTCGGACTACGTTGTTATAGGTGTAGTCTAACCTGAGAACACGAACGACTTGTCTGTTGGGGTTGGTCTGATTGTTGGCGCGACCAGCCATTGTTTGCCTGATGTTGACAGGATCGTAGTTTCCAATGACCAACTGTCTACGAACTAAAAGACCCAAACACATTAATTTACAAAGCCTGAAATATTATTGATTTACTTACCAAGGTCGGCATACATGTCGCTCAATTCAAGAGCAAATGGCTCAACAGTCAGATTCTTCTGGTTTACAACCTTCGATTCTCCAATGTGCTCCCAAATGTGCTTGTACACAATAAACTTCATTTTGACGAATTCCCTATTTCTAGGGAACTCTCGAGTCTTGACTTTCTTGGCTGCACTGCGAATGACATTGCCGTCATCATCGACTTGCCAAATGGGCTTGATGTCCACCACACTCACCCTGATGTTGGCATATGCTATGGTGGAGTCGTCAAACGTGTAAGCCGATACATGCAAAGCGCCTATACTCGAAAAAATATTCAATAACAATTTTGATCAGAATTTTAAATCAAGACATACTAGAGATGCAATGACGAGTGTCAATTCCTCCAAAGCGAATGAAGTAATACATGAGAGCTGGATGATTCATATAAAGCTTGACTCTGCTTCCGGAGTCCATGCAATGAGATTCGAGAGAAGCTGTTCTTCCCGTGATACGAAAGAATGGCTCAGCATAGATGTTGGCGTCAGTAATTTCACAAAAGAGCATTTCAGAGAGAGTTTCGATAAAAATAATTGGTTTGATGCAATAGTTAGCATGCTCGCTGTCATCCTTTATATATTATGACGAGAATCATTGATTTATAATCATAAACTAAGTGTGATATTTGACGTATGAATCAGTAAGTTGTAAAAAAAATGAGTCGGCTAAGCGAAATGAGTCTCCTTGAATCCTTTATTAAAAGTCAGGGAAGATTCATAAGTCAAAAGTAAATTGGCTTATAATAAAAATCAATCTCTTGTAATTTAAATTCAGTACCAATAAAATACGTAGAATCATTTATATGATTTCTACCTTCTAATATGATGTTAACATTGTATTAGAAGGTTTAAGTATTATAGGTGTAATCTAATTCGACTTGGCTATAGGATGCTTAGGGAAATACCACATAGTCCCCCACCAGAATTAGATTACCCTCGAAAGGTAAAGAAAAAAAATTTGAGATATTAAAAAAAATAAAAAAACTTTCTGGGAAGGTACGAAACGATTGCAGAAATAAAAAAATGGGA